>ONZH01027238.1:0-14751 GCA_900303285.1 Rhinella marina
AGCGTTCCCTATGAGATAAAACTGACCTGTTCTCTTCATTCTCCGGTCAGTACGATCACAGAGATACCACATTTATATAGTTTTATGGGTTTTGTTTTTACAGTGTTCACTATGAGATAAAACTGACCTGTTCTCTTCATTCTCCGGGTCAGTACGATTACAGTGATACCACATTTATATAGTTTTATAGGTTTTGTTTTTACAGTGTTCCCTATGAGATAAAACTGACGTGTTCTCTTCATTCTCCGGGTCAGTACGATTACAGAGATATCACATTTATATAGTTTTATGGGTTTTGTTTTCCCTATGAGATAAAACTGATCTGTTCTCTTCATTCTCCGGTCAGTATGATTACAGTGATACCACATTTATATAGTTTTATAGGTTTTGTTTTTACATTGTTCCCTATGAGATAAAACTGACCTGTTCTCTTCATTCTCCGGGTCAGTACGATTACAGTGATACCACATTTATATAGTTTTATAGGTTTTGTTTTTACAGTGTTCCCTATGAGATAAAACTGACCTGTTCTCTTCATTCTCCGGGTCAGTACGATTACAGTGATACCACATTTATATAGTTTTATAGGTTTTGTTTTTACAGTGTTCCCTATGAGATAAAACTGACGTGTTCTCTTCATTCTCCGGGTCAGTACGATTACAGAGATATCACATTTATATAGTTTTATGGGTTTTGTTTTCCCTATGAGATAAAACTGATCTGTTCTCTTCATTCTCCGGTCAGTATGATTACAGTGATACCACATTTATATAGTTTTATAGGTTTTGTTTTTACATTGTTCCCTATGAGATAAAACTGACCTGTTCTCTTCATTCTCCGGGTCAGTACGATTACAGTGATACCACATTTATATAGTTTTATAGGTTTTGTTTTTACAGTGTTCCCTATGAGATAAAACTGACCTGTTCTCTTCATTCTCCGGGTCAGTACGATTACAGTGATACCACATTTATATAGTTTTATAGGTTTTGTTTTTACAGTGTTCTCTATGAGATAAAACTGACCTGTTCTCTTCATTCTCCAGGTCAGTACGATTACAGTGATACCACATTTATATAGTTTTATTGGTTTTGTTTTTACAGCGTTCCCTATGAGATAAAACTGACCTGTTCTCTTCATTCTCCGGGTCAGTACGATTACAGTGATACCACATTTATATAGTTTTATAGGTTTTGTTTTTACAGTGTTCCCTATGAGATAAAACTGACCTGTTCTCTTCATTCTCCGGTCAGTATGATTACAGTGATACCACATTTATATAGTTTTATGGGTTTTGTTTTTACAGTGTTCTCTATGAGATAAAACTGACCTGTTCTCTTCATTCTCTGGTCAGTATGATTACAGTGATACCACATTTATATAGTTTTATGGGTTTTGTTTTTACAGTGTTCCCTATGAGATAAAACTGACCTGTTCTCTTCATTCTCCAGGTCAGTACGATTACAGAGATACCACATTTATATAGTTTTATTGGTTTTGTTTTTACAGCGTTCCCTATGAGATAAAACTGACCTGTTCTCTTCATTCTCCGGGTCAGTACCATTACAGTGATACCACATTTATATAGTTTTATAGGTTTTGTTTTTACAGTGTTCCCTATGAGATAAAACTGACCTGTTCTCTTCATTCTCCGGTCAGTATGATTACAGTGATACCACATTTATATAGTTTTATGGGTTTTGTTTTTACAGTGTTCCCTATAAGATAAAACTGACCTGTTCTCTTCATTCTCCGGGTCAGTACGATTACAGGGATATCACATTTATATAGTTTTACGGGTTTTGTTTTTACAATGTTCCCTATGAGATAAAACTGACCTGTTCTCTTCATTCTCCAGGTCAGTATGATTACAGTGATACCACATTTATATAGTTTTATGGGTTTTGTTTTTACAATGTTCACTATGAGATAAAACTGACCTGTTCTCTTCATTCTTGGTCAGTACGATTACAGTGATTTATATTGTTTTACTTAGTTATAGTTTTAGGAAAATAGTGTGATTTGAAATTATATATATATATATATATTTAAACTGCATCTCCCATAGACTCCAGTGCACAGGCAGGGTCTTCAGAGGAACGTAGCTGTGGCAGCCTTGGATCATTCAGAAGGACTAAGGTTGCTGCACACACAATCCGGCTCCCCTGACCCTCACTAGGAGGAGCCGCACGTATTCGTTTACATAGCTGTGGTCACATTTGACAACAGCATCTGAGGAGGACATTTGACAACAGCATCTGATGAGTGCAATCGCTGTTATGTCATGTGCATATATTAGTCCTGCAGGCACCCGGGGATATGGTGCTCTAAATACCCAACTGCCAACGTATATTTATGCTGGGCAGTTAGGAAGGGGTTAAAGCATTGTACAATGCAGGGAGCTGCTAGTCAGCAGGCGGCTTAGGCCCCTTGCAGACGAGTGAGACACACGCACGTCTCCCGCAACGTATCTACTGGCCTGAACTCCGGCACCGACGGGGTTACATAGCATTATAGTGATTTATGATGCTATGTAACCCTTACAGTTCTGGAATGTATTGGATAATACTAACATAATGCTGTCACTGTTATCTAATACATTCCAGAACTGTAAGGGTTACATAGCATCATAAATCACTATAATGCTATGTAACCCCGTCAGTGCCAGAGTTCAGGCCAGTAGATGTGTCACGCTCGTCTGCAAGGGGCCTTAGTGTGGAGGGCTGTGGGGGTCATTCTAGATGCTGCTGCCGATCTCTATGCACAGATACAAGCAGAAGAACACCTGAAGATAATTACTTTAAAAAAAAAGTTAAAAAAATTGGATAAAACTTAGTTTTTATTGAAGATTTCACCTCTATATAAAGAGTAGAAGATATCAGGCAGGTGAGACAATAACAACTAGGGAGGAGTTGCCCCCCCTCCCAGCATACAATCCCCCAGTCGCCCCCCCCAGCATACAATCCCCCAGTCGCCCCCCCCAGCATACAATCCCCCAGTCTCCCCCCCCCCAGCATACAATCCCCCAGTCACCCCCCCAGCATACAATCCTCCACAGTCGTCCCCCCTCCATACAATCCCCCACAGTCGTCCCCCCCCTCCATACAATCCCCCAGTTGTCCCCCCCCTCTACAATCCCCCACAGTGCCACAGCCCCCCAGCATACAATCTCACACAGTGCCACAGCCCCCCCAGCATACAATCTCACACAGTGCCACAGCCCCCCCCAGCATACAATCTCACACAGTGCCACAGCCCCCCCAGCATACAATCTCACACCGTGCCACAGCCCCCCCAGCATACAATCTCACACAGTGCCACAGCCCCCCCAGCATACAAACTCACAAAGTGCCACAGCCCCCCCAGCATACAATCTCACACAGTGCCACAGCCCCCCCAGCATACAACCTCACACAGTGCCACAGCCCCCCCAGCATACAATCTCACACAGTGCCACAGCCCCCCTTCCCCAGCATGCGACCTCACACAGTGCCACAGCTCCCCCCAGGCTCCAGCATACAATCTCACCTCATAGAATTGTCAGCCCCTCCACAGGATTCACATCTACCTCTCAGGCAGACAGATCCTCTCTCCCCTCTTACTGCTACAGAGGCTGCCGAGCAGCCATCCATAACCGTCCTGCTGTAAATGCTGAGCGCGCCGGCTGCCGACCCACGTGACTTGGGAATGTCACGTGATGGTGTGACGTCAGGAGGTCCTTACCGAGTTTAGTATTTAGCCTTTACCATCTTGAGAGTGTGCTGCAAAGAGGCAGAGGAGAAAGAGCTACTGTCTGTGTTTCTTAGTGTGATCCACAAGTGAGACTATTCCCTAAGGGAGCAAGACTCTGCAAGGAGATCTGGAACAGAGACTGTTGCAATATTACAGACTAGAAGAACTACCA
This sequence comes from Rhinella marina, assembly GCA_900303285.1. NCBI lineage: Eukaryota > Metazoa > Chordata > Amphibia > Anura > Bufonidae > Rhinella > Rhinella marina. Next base: position 3,905 of record ONZH01027238.1, read on the forward strand.
TCAGGAGCCCTGCTGAGAGGACAAGTGGAAGCGTCAGTGAGACTGCGTGGTTGCCGGGTGAGATCCTCTACCAGATACTTCTGAAAGTTAAAGGGGTTGTCCGGGTTCAGAGAAGAACCCGGACATACCTGCAATTTCACCTAGGCAGCCTGCCTGAAGAGGACATCGGAGCATCTCATGCTCCGATGCCCCCCCCCTTGCCCTGCGCTAGATCGCGCAGGGCAAGGTCTCTTTTGTTTATAAATACTCGCTGCCGGGCGGGTACTTCCGCCCGGCAGCGAGTTCGGTGACGTCACCGGCCTTAGTGGGCCGGCTTTAGCGCTGCCCTAGCCGTTTTACTGGCTAGGGCAGCGCTAAAGCCCGTCCATCAGCGCCGATGACGTCACCGGCTCACTGCCGGGCGGAAGCCTCTGCCCGGCAGGGACCGGTACGTCACCGGAACCTGGCTAAATTCCTTTGCCCTGCGCTAATTAGCGCAGGGCAAAGGAGGGCATCGGAGCATAGGATGCTCCGATGCCCTCTTCAGGCGGGCTGCCTGGGTGAAATTGCAGGTATGTCCGGGTTCTTCTCTGAACCCGGACAACCCCTTTAAGGTACCCAACGGACCCGGGTCAGTGAAAGAACTGAGGCCCACTGTGCAGACACAGTGGGTAACCGTGCACGCACCGCATTATGTTATTGGCGCCAATTCAGTAGCTACTGGGTAAAAGCCTGAAGATTAGACAGGTGGTTTGCAGGCTGCAAGCTACCTTGCTACAGAAGTGGGGTTTACTGTGGCAAACAACTAGTTATACTCTTTCTGAGGTTTAGTGTTGATTGGTTAAGTTTGTAAGTGTTTGTGTTATACCGCCGGCGCTCCTGAACCGCACTTACAGAATTGTTCGTGGAGATTAGGGTATTAAAAGGTATAGCTGCTGGGTTACTATAACCTGCAGATAGGCAAAACTGTGGAGAAGCCTGGGCGCACACTGATAGAGCACCGTGCTGTGTAACACAAGTGCCTCAGCCTCTAGCTGAGTGTATGTATATATGCTTGGGGTATTTCCTTCCTACAAACGTTAAATACTTAGTAAAATCTTGTTTTTGTCAATCTGAATTGGAGTTTCCTTCTTTGTCTGTGACTTCGCTGTATCCTGGGGAGCCCACCCCGGTACACGGCTTACAATTTATCAAACAGGTGTAAAGTAGAACTGGCTTACTTTCTGGAATCTGATTGGTTGCTATAGGCAACTAAGCCAGTTCTACTTTACACCAATTTGATAAATGACTCCCAATAGTGTTTATCTGCAGTGTAATGAACATGAGGCCACCTCACAATATTTTCCAATTAAAATAGAACTTTATTTCATATGATGTGGCTGTGGAATAAAGCTACTTTCACAGGACCGCAGCGTTTGGCGGATCTGCAATCCACCAATACCAGTGAAAGTGCGTTTAGCCATTTGTGGACCCCACATGGCTGCGGCTGTCATAGAAAATGCTTATTCTTGTCTGCAATTGCGGACGAGAATAGGACATATGCTCTATATCATTGGCGGGGCTGCGCAACGGAACAGAGGATGCGGACAGCACACGCTGTGCCGTCCACATCTTTTGCGGCCCCCTTGAAATGAACGGCTACGCACCCGGATGCGGACTCGTTCATACAGTGGTGTGAATGAGACCTAAAGCAGTAATATGCAAATTTGCTTTCTGATCAGATCTCAGTGCAGTGAGGCTATTCTACAGTGCATATTGAGGTAATTTATCAAACAGGTGTAAAGTGGCAACTGCTCATAGCAAATAATCAGATCCCGACTTTCATTTTTCATAGCTCCCTTGGAAAATGAAAGGTGGAAAGTGGTTGGTTGCTATAGGAAACTAAGCCAGTTCAACTTTACACCAGTTTGATAAATTGGTTATCTCCCAATAAACACTCGCAATAGCGTTAACCTGCAAGGTAATGAACTTCATGCCACCCACACAATATTTTACTTTTAAAAAAAGAACTTTATTTCACAAACACTCAAAACACAGACCCCAAAATACACAAAGGTATATTATGTAAAAAAAAAAAAAAAACTTTATTTCATAAACCCACTCATCCCAGACCCCCAACAAATGAATAGTCTTGTTAAAGTTCGTGTCAATGGCCATTCACTGTCCATTAAAATTCCATCCACATTATTTCTTCTTCCAGCGTGGGGGGTGCCAGGATTCGGATATGTCATTATAAATTCCCGGACAAGCGCTTTAACAAGTGCTCTTTCTGTACCAATCCATTCAAAAGTCTATATTTTAGCTGCTTGTGGTGTTTTCAATAATCTACTTTGTAATTAAAGTAACATCTGGTTGCAGGGTTAGACACCCGCCAAAAGTATATGCTACCTATTCATCTTCAGCTCGTGCGTTCCTTGTAATCAAATCACTTGTGTTTTTTTTCAGGGAGGTTTTCCTGAAATACCATAAAATGCATATGAGAAGCTTTGCAGTATGCCATACGTTTGAAGCCAAGAGATCCGATTTTCAAGCTTTTGATCATCACTGCGTGACAATTTTGAGCAGCAGGCCATTGAGTTCAAGGAGTTCATGAACTTTCTTACAACAAATCCATCGCTGGTATGGCAAAGGGAAGTAAGTAAAGAGGAGAGAAGAAACAACAGCATAGAAAAGTTTAGCAGGCAAGTCATCTATGGGACTCATGAGCTGCTTCAGGAAGGCTTCAACAGCATCTGGTGCAAGCTGAGGCAGAAATGCCATAATATATAGCTAGTGGCTCTTCAGGACTTCCTAGGGAAAAAACAGACAAGACATAACACAGTAATGTTAAAACATGATATGAAAACATACACAATTTGTGATAAGTGTGGTCTGCCATTACTTGTAGGAGATGCCTTCTCCCATCTGCCTCTCCCTCATTGTCCTGGTTGGAATTTTTCTTGACATGGGTACTTTTGCTCTGGAATATATTAGTGAATGTTGATATACAACCTGGGAATACATTCATTCATTAGCAAAGGACAATTAAATTATCTGTCGGGTATTTTCACCTTGTAGTCCAGAAATTGTCATCTGCGTCACTTAGGGAGTCACTCGTAGTATTGTTGGAGCTATGATCTTCCCATTGGTCACTTCTGCTTTCATAGCCACTGTTGTCTTCCTCCTGAGCGTTTTTTGGTACCCTGGATTTCTTCTTGCCCTACTTCCTCAGTCGTTACTTGTGACAATGGCTGCCCAGTTCTTTTGGAGAGAGATAGAAAGTGCGCAGTATTAAAATTGGAAAATTGTGCAATATTACAGAGTATATATTATTTCCCCTCTGAAAATAAATTACCTTAAACTGCTGGGTCGGGACTCATCACTGCCCTCAATACCGGCTTGTGTGACCAGTTCACAGGCATGGCATAGGTCTGTCAGTGTATTTTCCCTGTAGCTCCTCTCTGCTGTTGTATTAGTGTGGGACAAATATTTGGCAAAAAGACACTTTTCGGTGTCTGAATAATTTGGGATAGTCCAGCTTTCACAGACCTTCCTGACAAGTTGGTTGGACATTTTGGGAACAAGATACCTGCAAAGTAATATGGAGAAAAATAATAAATGTACGGCACTAAAGTTAGAATTTAAAGGAGTTATCCAACCCTCCATAATGACCCCCTTAATGACTGGGCTCCTCATATGGATTCGACTTACCCCGCTCCCCGGCGTCACTTCTGATCCCCGCACAACCACTGCTGGATATCCGTGTCATGCGGCTCAATCGGCGGCCGTCCGGGGATCAGAAGTGACGCGTGTGCCGGGGAGAGGGCTAAGTATAAACCATAAGAGGGGCCAAGGCATTGGGGGAGGGGGCTGGGAGGATTTAGGCGTCATTATAGTGGTTGGATAACCCCTTTAGGAATTATATGTGACATTTTTGATACTTACTTTCTGTGGTAACGACTGATATCATTGGACATGTTGTGAATCTTCCTTCCATGGGTTGATAAGAAAAATATGTTCTTTGGTTGTGTATCTTTTAATCAGAGTTGGTCTAACTTTCGCAAAGTAAACTTTAAACCACTAGGAGGGAAAAAAAATTTGTGAGAAGACTGAAAAGCCACATTTCAACCTCAAAAACTAAGGAGTGTAAGAAAAATCTTATCATTTCTTCCTAGCCTCTAACCTAGCCTCTGTAGATGTTTGAAGACAAGCAGGGCCTCGAGGTAATAAATTATTTCAAGTTTTGAAGGTGTTTTTAGGAATCGTCCTTGGGCAGCCAGGATTGCTTCTAAGAAGTAAGGTTTCGCTATATCCAGGGGCTTCCTACATTCAGTAGGCGTCTTCGTATTATTTCTCAGTGTCAGGTACCTAAAATAAGACAAATATATATATATATATATATATATATATATATATATATATATATATATATATCTCATACACACATAAAACAGTAAATGTACATTTCTAGAGATTTCTAAAAATTCACAATGTTAGGCCTCATTCACACATACGTGGATTTTCACAGACCACAGTCTGTGAAAACCAGGCCTGCCACCCTGCTCAGTGTACGAGCGCACGGCGTCATTGGTTGCTATGAATCTATACGAATGTATTACTGTACAGTGGCGGCGACACGAAGAGCATGGCGACATAGCATCCGATGACGCCTTGCACTAAGCAGGGCGGCAGGCCTGGTTTTCACGGACCACAATAGATAGGTCACACCCTAGCAAGGAGTCGAGGCTGGGTCAAGTTTTAAAGGACATGTGAAAACCTGAAAAAGTTATACATTTATTTTAAACATAAATATTAAATCATAACTCACCTTTTCCTGACAACTTCTTTGGAAATTTCTCTGGACAATCTCTTCTGTATATCTTCGGCGACGGTCATGAAGAATTTGCAGGACTTGTAGAGCTTCGGCTTTTGGTTAGAGAGATTGGTTGCTCTCATATTGTATCTCATGAGTCTACGTGCGTTCTTCAGGTAGTTGAAAATAGTCTGGTTGGCAAGCTTCTGGTCACGTAGCTTGTTGAAGAAGGCGTTGACTTTTTCTATGTCCCTCACAAATTCCAGGCTGACCTTGTGTGGCTTCATGGCATAAAGGAATCTCGACGCGTTTTCTACCTCCTGAGTATAGTTTGTCACTCCCAAAGAATGTTCTAAATAGGAGACAAAACCCTTCAGCATGGGATGATCCAACAAATGGCGATCATATAGTCTCGTGATCATTCTGGTTTTGACTATTAATGCACTCTGGCATTGATGAGGGGTTATTGTATCTCTGTGTGCAAAGGGGCAAGACGCTATCCCGCCTTGTCAGAAGTCCAATGGCGTTGCCTCTGCCTCATTGTCCTGGTTGGAATTTTTCTTGACATGGGTACTTTTGCTCTGGAATAAATTAGTGAATGTTGATATACAACCTAGTAGTACATTCATTCATTAGCAAAGGACAATTAAATTATCTGTTGGGTATTTTCACCTTGTAGTCCAGAAATTGTCATCTGCGTCACTTAGGGAGTCACTCGTAGTATTGTTGGAGTTATGATCTTCCCATTTGTCACTTCTGCTTTCATGGCCACTGTTGTCTTCCTCCTGAGCGTTTTTGGCACCCTGGAATTCCTCTTGCCCTACTTCTTCAGTAGTTACTTGTGACAATGGCTGCCCAGTTCTTTTGGACAGAGAAAGTGTGTAGTATTAAAATTGGAAAATTGTGCAATATTACAGAGTATGTATTTTTCCCCTCTGAAAATAAATTACCTTGAAGTGCTGGTTCGGAACTCATCACTGCCCTCAATACTGGCTTGTGTGACCAGTTCACAGGCGTGGCATAGGTCTGTCAGAGTCTTTTCCCTGTAGCTCCGCTCTGCTGTTGTATTAGAGTGGGACAAATATTTGGCAAAAAGACACTTTTCGGTGTCTGAATAATTTGGGATAGTCAGGCTCTCACAGTTGGCTATAAATTTTGGGAACATGATACCTGTAAAGTAATGTGGAGAAACATAATGAATGTGCGTTATTAAAGTTAGAATTTAAAGGAGTTATCCAACCCTCTATAATGACCCCCTAATGACTGGGCTCCTCATATTGATTCTACTTACCCTGCTCCCCGGCACCCCCACCGCTTCTGATCCCCGCACAACCGCTGCTGCATCTCTGTGCCAAGTGGATCAAAACATCCGGTGAAGGGGAAACCAGCCGATAGCAGGCTGCGACGGGGACGAGCCTCCCTAGGATGTTTTGATTCCCACCACGGGATACTTACTTTTTGTGTTACTGACTGATGTAACTGGAAACGTTGTGAACCTCCCTGTCTGTGGTTGATAATAAAAATATGTCCTTTGGTGTGTCTCTTTTAATCCGAGTTGTTCTAACTTTCGCAAAGTAAACTTTAAACTACTGGGAGGAAAATAAATTAGTGAGAAGACTGAAAAGCCACATTTCAACCTCAAAAAGTAAGGAGTGTAAGAGAAATCTTACCATTTCTTCCTTCGCAGTTAGCACGAACTAAGCAACTTATGATTTCGAACACCAATGATAAACCTCGCAGTACCTTTATAGATGGGGTGGATCCTGTCTTGCCACTCAGAAACCTATGGGTTAAGAGAGAGAGAAATTTTGCAGTTTTCATAAGGTTGGTAAGCGATAGAAAAAGATCTATCTATCTAAGGAGAAAGTCACTTACAGACAAATTTGACGCTACACCTAGCCTCTGTAGATGTTTGAGGACAAGCAGGACCTTGAGATAATAAATGATTTCAAGTTTTGAAGGTGTTTTTAGGAATCGTCCTTGGGCAGCCTGGATTGCTTCTAAGAAGTAAGGTTTCGTTATATCCAGGAGCTTCCTACATTCAGTAGGCGTCTTTGTATTATTTTTCAGTGTCAGGTACCTAAAATAAGACAAATATATATATCTCATACACACATAAAACAGTAAGTGTACATTTCAAGAGATTTCAAAAAATTCACAATGTTAGGCCTCATTCACACATACGTGGATTTTCATGGACCACGGTCTGTGAAAACCAGGCCTGCCACCCTGCTCAGTGTACGAGCGCACAACGTCATTTGTTGCTATTATCTATACGAATGTTTTACTGTACAGCGGCGGCAACACGAAGAGCACGGCGACATAGCATCCGATGATGCCATGCACTAAGCAGGGCGGCAGGCCTGGTTTTCATGGACCACCATAGATAGGTCACACTCTAGCAAGGAGTCAAGGCTGGGTCAAGTTTTAAAGGACATGTGAAAACCTGAAAAAGGTATACATTTATTTGAAAGATAAATATTAAATCACAACTTACCTTTTCCTGACAACTTCTTTGGAAATTCCTTTGGACAATCTCTTCTGTATATCTTCGGCGACGGTCATGAAGAATTCGCAGGACTATTTAGAGCTTCGGCCTTTGGTCAGAGAGATTGGTTGCTCTCACATTGTATCTCATGAGTCTACGTGCGTTCTTCAGGTAGTTGAAAATAGTCTGGTTGGCAAGCTTCTGGTCACGTAGCTTGTTGAAGAAGGCGTTGACTTTTTCTATGTCCCTCACAAATTCCAGGCTGACCTTGTGTGGCTTCATGGCATAAAGGAATCTCGACGCGTTTTCTACCTCCTGAGTATAGTTTGTCACTCTCAAAGAATGTTCTAAATAGGAGGCAAAACCCTTCAGCATGGGATGATCCAACAAATGGCGATCATATAGTCTCGTGATCATTCTGGTTTTGACCATTAATGCACTCCGGCATTGATGAGGGGTTATTGTATCTCTGTGTGCTAAGGGGCAAGACGCTATCCCGCCTTGTCAGAAGTCCAAAGGCGTTGCCAAAGTTTGCAAAACAGCTCAGAAAACTGGTTGTAGTCTAAGGCGAGCCCTTCTGTAGCTACATTGGCTAGTGGATTTTTGGCTTCAAACAGTTTAGCCTTTATTTCATCATCGCTGTTTAACTTCATGCATTAGCTACGCAGATGTGTACCCTGCATGGTGTCTGGCTTGAAGAAGATGGGGAACGTCATGTAGGTTCAGTGGTACCAGTTTAAGAAACAAATGATATATAGCTAGTGACTGTTCAGGACTTTCTAGAGAAACGAAAAAACAAACAAAAGACATAACACCTTGATGTTAAAACATGATATGAAAACATACACAATCTGTGTAATCTTGCTAATAATTGTGGTCTGTCATTACTTGGAGGAGATGCCTTCTCCCATCTGCCTCTGCCTCATCCTGGTTGGAATTTTTCTTGACATGGGTACTTTTGCTCTGGAATAAATTAGTGAATGTTGATATACAACCTGGTAATACATTCATTCATTAACAAAGGACAATTAAATTATATGTTAGGTATTTTCACCTTGTAGTCCAGAAATTGTCATCTGCGTCACTTATGGAGTCACTCGTAGTATTGTCGGAGCTATGATCTTCCCATTGGTCACTTCTGCTTTCATGGCAACTGTTGTCTTCCCCCTGAGAGTTTTTGACACCCTGGATTTTTTCTTGCCCTACTTCCTCAGTCGTTACTTGTGACAATGGCTGCCCAGTTCTTTTGGAGAGAGAGAGAGAAAGTGCGCAGTATTAAAATTGGAAAATTGTGCAATATTACAGAGTATGTATTATTTCCCCTCTGAAAATAAATTACCTTGAAGTGCTGGGTCGGGACTCATCACTGCCCTCAATACCGGCTTGTGTGACCAGTTCACAGGCGTGGCATAGGTCTGTCAGTGTCTTTTCCCTGTAGCTCCTCTCTGCTGTTGTATTAGTGTGGGACAAATATTTGGCAAAAAGACACTTTTTGGTGTCTGAATAATTTGGGATAGTCCAGCTTTCACAGAACCTCCTGACAAGTTGGCTGGAAATTTTGGGAACAAGATACCTGCAAAGTAATATGGAGAAACATAATAAATGTAAGGCACTAAAGTTAGAATTTAAAGGAGTTTTCCAACTGACCCTAATGACTGGGCTTAGGGCTGAAACGATTCATCGAGGTACTCGATGAAATCGACACAAAAAAATCCTCGATGCAGTTTTCCTGCATCGAGGATTCGTTTAAGTCACGTGGCAACAGAGGGTGAGTGAAAAAAGGCTTTCACTCACCGCTCCGTGGCCTCCTGTTGGCACCGCGCTGCCTGGCTTCACACACAGTGTCAGCGCGCGCGCTGCCTGGCGCTGTGTGTGACGTCAGGCCCCTCCCACTGCATGCTGGGAAGAAGCAGCGGTCGTCTCCTGCGGACTCCATGTCGCCCAGCAGCGTGGTGAGCGGACCCTGTCTGGTAAGGTAAGTATTGTTAAAAGAGTAGGGGGGCTGGCTCATGGCACTGGGGGACATGGAGGGGTTAATTTGATTGCCCTGGGGGACATGGAGGGGCTAATGATGGTGCTGGGGGACATGGAGGGGTTAATTTGATGGCCTTGGGGGACATGGAGGGGCTAATGATGGTGCTGGGGGACATGGAGGGGTTAATTTGATGGCCTTGGGGGACATGGAGGGGCTAATGATGGTGCTGGGGGGCATGGAGGGGTTAATTTGATGGCCTTGGGGGACATGGAGGGGCTAATGATGGTGCTGGGGGACATGGAGGGGTTAATTTGATGGCCTTGGGGACATGGAGGGGCTAATGATGGTGCTGGGGGGCATGGAGGGGTTAATTTGATGGCCTTGGGGGACATGGAGGGGCTAATGATGGTGCTGGGGGACATGGAGGGTTAATTTGATGGCCTTGGGGGACATGGAGGGGCTAATGATGGTGCTGGGGGACATGGAGGGGCTAATTATGGTGCTGGGGGACATGGAGGGGATAATTTGATGGCCTTGGGGGACATGGAGGGGCTAATGATGGTGCTGGGGGACATGGAGGGGTTAATTTGATGGCCTTGGGGGACATGGAGGGGCTAATGATGGTGCTGGGGGACATGGAGGGGTTAATTTGATGGCCTTGGGGGACATGGAGGGGCTAATGATGGTGCTGGGGGACATGGAGGGGCTAATTATGGTGCTGGGGGACATGGAGGGGATAATTTGATGGCCTTGGGGGACATGGAGGGGCTAATGATGGTGCTGGGGGGCATGGAGGGGTTAATTTGATGGCCTTGGGGGACATGGAGGGGCTAATGATGGTGCTGGGGGACATGGAGGGGTTAATTTGATGGCCTTGGGGGACATGGAGGGGCTAATGATGGTGCTGGGGGACATGGAGGGGCTAATTATGGTGCTGGGGGACATGGAGGGGATAATTTGATGGCCTTGGGGGACATGGAGGGGCTAATGATGGTGCTGGGGGACATGGAGGGGTTAATTTGATGGCCTTGGTGTATAATAGATACACAGACTGGCAAAAGAGCAGCCTGCTGTATATACAATATTGGGTATAGCCGCATACTCCAGCTGCTGTATGCTCTCATTGACTATAATGTGGTCCAGGGCAGGCCATCTGTCCATGTTCTAGCTTACACGATGGGTATGGTCCAAACAAAAAACGCTACTTGAAGCATATTTTTTGTAGTATCCAGCCAAAACCCAGCTTGAACGCTGTAACAAGGCCGGACCCCATTATAGTCAATCACTGCAGCAGCCGGCAGTATCCAGTTCTACCTGATACGGTACATTCAGGCTGTTCTTCTGACAGAATGTATATTGCATCTGTGAAAGAAGCCTTATGTGCATTCAAAACACTGTGTACCACTGTAAGTAGTAATAAATATTGTTTTTATAAAGCAATACGTTATTTTAAGATGTTTTTTCTTATTAGAGTACTCGATTAATCGTCGGAATAATCGATAGATTACTTGATTACTAAAATAATCGTTTACTGCAGCCCTAACTGGGCTCCTCATATGGATTCTAATTACCCCGATCCACGGCGTCACTTCTGATCTCCGCACAACCGCTGC
>ONZH01027239.1:0-51436 GCA_900303285.1 Rhinella marina
GTGTGTATGAACAACAGTTATGAGAAATTACTTTGCAAGAGAACGCACAGTACAGTTGCCAGTTATAAGGCCTATATATTGTATTTTTCAAGGTACACAGCAGTGTACTAAGTGATCAGACGGTGTGTATGAACACCAGTTATGAGAAATTACTTTGCAAGAGAACGCACAGTACAGTTGCCAGTTATAAGGCCTATATATTGTATTTTTCAAGGTACACAGGCCTTTTACTTAAGTGATCAGACGGTGTGTATGAACACCAGTTATGAGAAATTACTTTGCAAGAGAACGCACAGTACAGTTGCCAGTTATAAGGCCTATATATTGTATTTTTCAAGGTACACAGCCGTGTACTTAAGTGATCAGACGGTGTGTATGAACACCAGTTATGAGAAATTACTTTGCAAGAGAACGCACAGTACAGTTGCCAGTTATAAGGCCTATATATTGTATTTTTCAAGGTACACAGCCGTGTATTAAGTGATCAGACGGTGTGTATGAACACCAGTTATGAGAAATTACTTTGCAAGAGAACGCACAGTACAGTTGCCAGTTATAAGGCCTATATATTGTATTTTTCAAGGTACACAGGCCTTTTATTAAGTGATCAGACGGTGTGTAATGAACACCAGTTATGAAGAAAATTACTTTGCAAGAGAACGCACAGTACAGTTTGCCAGTTATAAGGCCTATATATTGTATTTTTCAAGTACACAGCAGTGGTACTAAGTGATCAGGACGGTGTGTATGAACAACAGTTATGAGAAATTACTTTGCAAGAGAACGCACAGTACAGTTGCCAGTTATAAGGCCTATATATTGTATTTTTCAAGGTACACAGGCCTTTTATTAAGTGATCAGACGGTGTGTATGAACACCAGTTATGAGAAATTACTTTGCAAGAGAACGCACAGTACAGTTGCCAGTTATAAGGCCTATATATTGTATTTTTTCAAGGTACACAGGCCTTTTATTAAGTGATCAGACGGTGTGTATGAACACCAGTTATGAGAAATTACTTTGCAAGAGAAACGCACAGTACAGTTGCCAGTTATAAGGCCTATATATTGTATTTTTCAAGGTACACAGGCCTTTTATTAAGTGATCAGACCGGTGTGTATGAACACCAGTTATGAGAAATTACTTTGCAAGAGAAACGCACAGTACAGTTGCCAGTTATAAGGCCTATATATTGTATTTTTCAAGGTACACAGGCCTTTTATTAAGTGATCAGACGGTGTGTATGAACACCAGTTATGAGAAATTACTTTGCAAGAGAACGCACAGTACAGTTGCCAGTTATAAGGCCCTATATATTGTATTTTTTCAGGTACACAGGCCAGTTTATTAAGTGATCAGACGGTGTGTATGAACACCAGTTATGAGAAATTACTTTGGCAAGAGAACGCACAGTACAGTTGCCAGTTATAAGGCCTATATATTGTATTTTCAAGGTACAACAGGCCTTTATTAAGTGATCAGACGGTGTGTATGAACACCAGTTATGAGAAATTACTTTGCAAGAGAACGCACAGTAACAGTTGCCAGTTATAAGGCCTATATATTGTATTTTTCAAGGTACACAGGCCTTTTATTAAGTGATCAGACGGTGTGTATGAACACCAGTTATGAGAAATTACTTTGCAAGAGAACGCACAGTACAGTTGCCAGTTATAAGGCCTATATATTGTATTTTTCAAGGTACACAGGCCTTTTATTAAGTGATCAGACGGTGTGTATGAACACCAGTTATGAGAAATTACTTTGCAAGAGAACGCACAGTACAGTTGCCAGTTATAAGGCCTATATATTGTATTTTTCAAGGTACACAGGCCTTTTATTAAGTGATCAGACGGTGTGTATGAACACCAGTTATGAGAAATTACTTTGCAAGAGAACGCACAGTACAGTTGCCAGTTATAAGGCCTATATATTGTATTTTTCAAGGTACACAGGCCTTTATTAAGTGATCAGACGGTGTGTATGAACACCAAGTTATGAGAAATTACTTTGCAAGAGAACGCACAGTACAGTTGCCAGTTATAAGGCCTATATATTGTATTTTTCAAGGTACACAGGCCTTTATTAAGTGATCAGACGGTGTGTATGAACACCAGTTATGAGAAATTACTTTGCAAGAGAACGCACAGTACAGTTGCCAGTTATAAGGCCTATATATTGTATTTTTCAAGGTACACAGCAGTGTACTAAGTGATCAGACGGTGTGTATGAACAACAGTTATGAGAAATTACTTTGCAAGAGAAACGCACAGTACAGTTGCCAGTTATAAGGCCTATATATTGTATTTTTCAAGGTACACAGGCCTTTATTAAGTGATCAGACGGTGTGTATGAACACCAGTTATGAGAAATTACTTTGCAAGAGAACGCACAGTACAGTTGCCAGTTATAAGGGCCTATATATTGTATTTTTCAAGGTACAACAGGCCTTTTATTAAGTGATCAGACGGTGTGTATGAAACACCAGTTATGAGAAATTACTTTGCAAGAGAACGCACAGTACAGTTGCCAGTTATAAGGCCTATATATTGTAATTTTCAAGGTACACAGCATTTATTAAGTGATCAGACGGTGTGTATGAACAACCAGTTATGAGAAATTACTTTGCAAGAGAACGCACAGTACAGTTGCCAGTTATAAGGCCTATATATTGTATTTTTCAAGGTACACAGCAGTTTACTAAGTGATCAGACGGTGTGTATGAACAACAGTTATGAGAAATTACTTTGCAAGAGAACGCACAGTACAGTTGCCAGTTATAAGGCCTATATATTGTATTTTTCAAGGTACACAGGCCTTTTATTAAGTGATCAGACGGTGTGTATGAACACCAGTTATGAGAAATTACTTTGCAAGAGAACGCACAGTACAGTTGCCAGTTATAAGGCCTATATATTGTATTTTTCAAGGTACACAGGCCTTTTATTAAGTGATCAGACGGTGTGTATGAACACCAGTTATGAGAATTACTTTGCAAGAGAACGCACAGTACAGTTGCCAGTTATAAGGCCTATATATTGTGATTTTTCAAGGTACACAGCAGTGTACTAAGTGATCAGACCGGTGTGTATGAACAACAGTTATGAGAAATTACTTTGCAAGAGAACGCACAGTACAGTTGCCAGTTATAAGGCCTATATATTGTATTTTTCAAGGTACACAGGCCTTTTATTAAGTGATCAGACGGTGTGTATGAACACCAGTTATGAGAAATTACTTTGGCAAGAGAACGCACAGTACAGTTGCCAGTTATAAGGCCTATATATTGTATTTTCAAGGTACACAGCAGTGACTAAGTGATCAGACGGTGTGTATGAACAACAGTTATGAGAAATTACTTTGCAAGAGGACGCACAGTACAGTTGCCAGTTATAAGGCCTATATATTGTATTTTTCAAGGTACACAGCCGTGTATTAAGTGATCAGACCGGTGTGTATGAACACCAGTTATGAGAAATTACTTTGCAAGAGAACGCACAGTACAGTTGCCAGTTATAAGGCCTATATATTGTATTTTTCAAGGTACACAGCAGTAGTGCCAAATATAGTTTGGTATGTAGCAGAGCACCTAATACACCACTAATGCCTCTCTCTGTCCCTACTCCAGCAGCTATCCCTGAATACAGCAGCCGTTCTCTGTAAAGTCTATATTGTAGTAAGCTATCACTGAAGTCCACTGTAGTAGCCCTGATAAGGGCTTTTAATCACGCTCCTGCCTGTTCAACAGCTAAAATCTGTCTCTCCCTTCTCCAGCCTCTGTCCCTGACTAAGTTCACGCAGCATATGCGTACGAGCAGGAAGAGCTGAGTTTTTAATATTCGAGGTCACATGGTTTTTCCAGCCAATGCATGTAGACGCTGTTTTCGCGCTGCCAGCGTGCTCAGCGTGCCTGTCATACCCCCCCTGCATGGTGATTGGTGGAAAAAGAGCGCCAGGGAAGGTGGGAGGGGAAACGAATTCTAAGTGCGCCATCGCCGTTATACTCGAAAGAAATCGAGCACGCCGAATATCGTAGTATTCGATCGAATACCAGCTTGATCGAACACTACTCGCTCATCTCTAGTGAGGACGGATCCGGATGCCTGCGGCCATGCGAGCGCAGGGGATCCAAGCGCTACAGTGCTCGTTACGAGCACGTTTGCTCAACTCTAGTTATTAGTCACTGATATTTTGTCCGCTACCCTGCATATTTTGCACGTTTTTTTTTAAACAGCAAAAAAAAAACAAATAATGTAATTAACTAAGTGAAATGTTAAATGCCCCGACGCGGAGTTCGGACTAGTATTTCAGGTGTTTTCACTGAGATTTCAAATACTACATTGGTGATAGAATATGTGCTTTACAGTTTTGTACTTATTCCACCACCAAACCACCCTCCCCCCTCCAAAAAAAGAGGATTTCTGTTAAAATGGGAAAAAATTAAAGTAATATAATTGCAGCTAGCTGCTTTTGAAGTTTGCAGCAGCTGCAGTTGATATAGGAAGCACAGCCGCCTCATCTCCACACTTCTTCCTCCCTGGCTGACAGCTTTCCCTGCCTGTCCTTTTTCAATACAACATATCTTCTTTCTAATTCTAGCCTTTCCTTTCACTGTCCCTGGCAGTAGATTACAGACACCCATCCATCCTCATTCATAGCACAGAATGAGGTTCTGCTAGGGTACTTCCATGCCTGCTGCAGCACTGATTAGCTCATGTAGGCTGTCTGTTGGCCTGTGAGCCAATCAGGACAAGCCCTTCCCGCCAATTCCTCTCAGGGTCATGAGAAAACCCTTCTTCCTTCCTAATGCTTTTATCTTGCGGTTTGTTACGAACTGGTTCGCTCATCTTTACTGCCAAAATCAGTATGCATTTACTTAGCTAAAAGATTTTCCTTCTCATTTGTAAATTTTTCACTAGCGTACATCCTCTAAAACACAGAGGCTTCTGGTATTAATTATCCTCAATACAGGGGCGGACACAGACAGCAGAGGGCCCCTGTGCAAAGATTGTGCCTGGGCCCCCCCCACACCAAATTTTCAACTTAACCTATTCCCTCCTAACATTACATACAGCAATACAAAAAATAGAGTGAGTCTACTTTCACACCTGAAGCACTACAATCCGGCTGGACACAAACCACAGCATGCAGAGGTTTGTGTCCTGCTGATTCTCAGCATTTTTGTCAGATTGTGGCCGGATCTCTGCTGGACCCCATTATAGTTAATGCATCGAGCAATGCCGGAGCTAGTGAATTCCAGCAGACTGTTCTCTGCTAGAACAGCCTGCCAGAATCACTAATGCAGATGTGAAGCCAGCCTAATACAGGTCCACATACCTCTTACATCCAGTGATGTTGTCTTCTTAGATGTAGACGTTCTGTGTCCTCAACTTTCCTTTCAGACCGACCGCCATGATGATTTCTTTCAACCATCTCTTCTCTCTGCGGAGTTTCACAGACAGACATCTTAGTTTCCTACTTTTCCATCATCCTCTCACTTTCTGAACGCCCCATCCTCCATCTCTAATACTGAGACGCTGTGCTCCCAAGTACTATACTGCAGAAACAGTCCGCCTGAAAATACTAGTACCACATAGATAACGCCCCCTTCAATAATTATTGGCACAGAGTGCCCTAAAAAATAACTGCACCCAGGAAACAGTGTACCTGACACTAATAGTGTAAACATAATGTCCCCCAAAAATAATGATACAACAAATGCCCTGTTGTGTAGCAGTAAAAAATACCTCCTCTTAGTGCCCCCAGTGGAGCCAATGTCCCTATAGTGCCTTCATAATGTGTGCCAATGCCTCTATTGTGTGCCCAAAAAATCCTCTTGGTGCCCTCAATTAAGTTAAGTTCCCCATAGTGCCCCATAATTTGCACCAGTAAAGAATAATCTTTATAAAGTGCCCCCATAGTGCTCCTCCCCGTCCCATGATGCCTGACATAATGTGCCAGTATAAAATGCCCCTATAGAGGGCCACAAGTAGATGCCCCGATAATGCTCCTCTCCCCCCTTCCCCATAGTGCCCCCATAATGTGTGCCAGTATAAAATGCCCCTATATAATGCCCTCCAGTAGATGCCCTCATAGTGCTCCTTTCCCTCCATGTGTGCCAGTATATAATGCCGACTTGTAGATGCCCCCATAGTGCCAGTATATAATGCCCCCTTGTAGATGCCCCCATAGTGCCAGTATATGCCACCTTGTAGATGTCCCCATAGTGCTCCCTCCATCTGTGCCAGTATATAATGCCCCCTTTCTAGATGCCCCCAGAGTCCTCCCTCCATCTGTGCCAGTATATAATGCCCCCTTGTAGATGCCCCCATAGTGCCAGTATATAATGCCACCTTGTAGATGTCCCCATAGTGCTCCCTCCATCTGTGCCAGTATATAATGCCCCCTTTCTAGATGCCCCCATAGTGCTCCCTCCATCTGCGCCAGTATATAATGCCCCCTTGTAGATGCCCCCATAGTGCCAGTATATAATGCTCCCTTGTAGATGCCCCCATAGTGCTCCCACCATCTTTGCAAGTATTTAATGCCACCTTATAGATGCCCCCATAGTGCTCCCTCCATCTGCGCCAGTATATAATGCCCCCTTGTAGATGCCCCCATAGTGCCAGTATATAATGCTCCCTTGTAGATGCCCCCATAGTGCTCCCTCCATCTGTGCAAGTATTTAATGCCACCTTATAGATGCCCCCAAAGTGCTCCTCTCCCCCGTGTGTGCCAGTATAATGCCCGCTAGTAGATGCCCCCATAGTACTCCTCCCCCCCCCTTGTGTGCCAGTATAATGTCCCCATAGTGCTCCTTTCCCCTATGTGTGCCAGTAAATGCCCCCTAATAGATAAAAATGCCCCCTCCATACTGGTCAAAAACGTAACGTTAATAAAAAAAAAAAAAATAAACAGTTATACTTACCTCCATGGGCCTGTCAACGATACGATGCCTGTGTCCCGCGCTGTTCGGCTCAGGCGGCGCGATGACGTCATCGAGCCGACTGAGCCGGCCTCTGATAGGCTGCAGGCTATCAGAGGAGCAGGTAAGGGAGACGCCTCTCCCCTGCCCTGCAATCATCTGTATCGCCTTCCTGAGGACAGCGATACAGATGAATATGGAGATGAGCGCTTCCACAATGGAAGCGCTCATCTCCTACTGCCGCCGGACCTCCCATGGGCCCCCCTGCCGCACTGGGCCCGTATGTCCGCCCCTGCCTCAATACATGCTTAACGAGAAACAGGCAAAGAATAATAATGTGGCTAAAATTACAGCACATGCATTAAAAATCGTACTTGCACGAATTCAATACAATGTACACTATTAAAATACAGAATTAAAGGGGTCACTAACCTCAACATTTCCTGACACTTGAAAAACAGACTTCAATATTTAATGACCTTAAAAAAAAAAAGAAAAAAAAAAAACTATCTTTTGCTGATGGCACAGAATTGTGTCAGGCTGAACATTCATCTCACTGTGTGATTTCTCTGCATGTCGACTTTGATATATTGAGCCTAGGCACTGGGTGCCAGGCACATATTAATGTAGACAAATGTTAGTAGAGGCATATAAAGACAGGTGATAAATGTAATGGACACAAATTATTAAAAGGCATGAAACAGTGTTTTCAGGCCGCTGCTGTACTACTTTTTGGATGTCTTTTTAAACAAAAAAATGCACCCAAAAAATTAATCCTTATGTTACTTATTGTTCATGCTTTTTGTGGCATTCTCAGAATTAAAGACCAGGATATCTATCCCAATTCCTGACCAAGTGCATTTTCCATTTTTTTTTAGTACATATATCTTTGTATGTTTATGTTTGTACTTTTCGTTTTTTTTTTTTTTTTGTTATGTTTGCAGAACAATTGGAGCAGTGAATGTGGAGATCTCTGGACCCTTGTGTAGCTCAGTGCTGGTTCTAGCTTTGTTAGAAAGGTATTGTCATGTACTATATGATATGATTGAATCCGATTTTTATTATTTACCTCAGTCATAACATAACCCCTTTAACCTCTTAACCCATTTAAGATGAAGCCAGTTTTCACCTTAAGGACCAAGCTACATTTTTCAAATATGACATGTTTCACTTTATGTGGTAATAACTCTGGAACGCTTTTACTTATCCAAACGATTTTGAGATTGTTTTCTCATGACATATTGTACTTCATGTTAGTGGTAAATTTGAGTCAATATGTTTTCACCTTTATTTATTAAAAAAAATCCAAAATTTACAGAAAATTAGGAAAAATGCAAAATTTTTGAAATTTGAATCTCTGCTTTTAAAGCAGATTGTTATACCTCATAAAATAGTTGTTACTGTACATTTCCAGATGTCTACTTCATGTTGGCATCATGTTGTAAACATCATTTTATTTTTCAGAAAGTTAGAAGGCTTAGAATTTTAGAAGCAATTCTTAACATTTTTTAAGAAAATTTCTAAAACCCACTTTTCAAGGACCAGTTCAGTTATCAAGTCACTCTTTGGCGCTTACATAATAGAAACCATCCATAAATAACCCAATTTTAGAAACTACACCCATCAAGTTAATCAAAACTGATTTTGCAAACTTTGTTAACCCTTTAGGAGTTCCACAAGAATGAAAGGAGGAGAAATTTTTAAAAATTCACTTTTTTTTGCAGATTTTCCTTTTTAATCTATTGTCCCTGTAACACAGCAAGGGTTAACAGCCAAAGAAAACTCAATATTACCCTGATTCTGCAGTTTACAGAAACACCCCACATGTGGTGGTAAACTGCTGAATGGGAACATAGCAGGGCGCAGAGGGAAAAGAACGCCATATGGATTTTGGAGGGCAGATGTCGCTGGGATAATTTTAAGTTGCCATGTCACATTTGAAGACCCCCTGATGCACCCCTAGAGTAGAAACTCCCAAAAAGTGACAGTTTTATTGGTACTATTTTGTGGTACATATGATTTTTGATTGCTCAGTATTATGCTTTTGGGCAGCCAAGGTAACAAAAAAATGGCTGTTGTGGCACAGTTTTTATTTTTTGTTTTTTACTGAGTTCCACTGACAGGATAGATCATGTGTTGCTTTTATAGATCAGGTTGATACAGATGCGACAATTCCAAATATGTGTATTTTTTTCTGTTGTTTCAGTTCTACATAATAAAGCATTTTTCAAAACAAAAATTATGTTCTTGTGTCTTCATTTTCTAAAAGCTACATTTCTGTTATTTTTCTGCCAATTGTCTTGTGTAGGGGCTCATTTTTTGCGGAAAGAGTTGATATTTTTATAGGTAGCATTTTTGGGTACATATGATTTTTTGATCACTCAATATTACACTTTATGTGGCAAAGTGACCAAAAAATGGTTGTTTTGGCAGGGTTTTTCTTTTTTTATGAAATTCACCTTAGGGGTTAGATCATGTGATATTTTTATAGAGCAGGTTTTTATGGACGCGGCAGTACCTAATATGTATTTTAGTTTTACACAATAAAAGCATTCTAAAAAAAATCATGTTTTAGCATCTCCATTTTCCGAAAGCTATATTTTTTTTTATTTTTTGGGCGATTAACTTATATAGGGGCTCATTTTTTGCGGGAAGAGATGACGGTTTGATTGGTACCATTTTGGGTTGTGTATGACTTCTTGATCACTTGTTATAACAGTTTTTGTGATGAAAGGTGACAAAACATGGCATTTTTTGCATAGTTTTTTTTTGTTTTGTTTTTTACGGCATTCACCTGATGGCATAGATCATATGTCATTTTAATAGAGCAGGTTATTAAGGACGCGGTGAAACCTAACATGTATACTTTTTTTTACATTTATTTCAGTTTTACACAATAAAAGCATGTTTGAAGGAAAAAAAATCAGGTTTTAGTGTCTCCATTTTCTGAAAGCCATATTTTTTTAATCTTTTGGGCGATTGTCTTAGGTAGGGTGTCATTTTTTGCAGGAAGAGATGACGGTTTGATTGGCACTATTTTGGGGTACATACGTGTTTTTGATCACTTGGAATTACACTTTTTGTGATGTAAGGTGACCAAAAAATGGCATTTTCGCTCAGTTTTTTTTACATTTTTTTTACGGCGTTCACCTGAGGTGGTAGATCATGTGATATTTTTATAGAGCACTTTGTGATGGATGCGGCGATACCTAATGTGTGTGTTTTTATTTTTTTTAACATTATTTTATGTTTTTTTTTTTTACTGGAAACTTTATTTTTTTATTATTACAAAAACTTTTTTTAAACTTTTTTTAAAACTTTTAACATTTGTCCCACTGTGGGACTTCACGTTTTCAGGGTTTGATCCCTGTTCAATTGTACTGAATTGAACTGTCAGCGTCTCACCGTGTAAGACGCTGACAATTCAGGGGGGCACTATTGCATTGTTAACCCCTTAGTAACATCAATAATTTTAGCCTTAAAGAGGACCTTTCATGGTTTTACATTATAGTAGGTAAATACCTTTACTTGCAGGGCATCCCCCGCTGATGCTGCCACCCGCCCAGGTTTTTCAAAATAGCGCTCCTGCCCCCCGCTCTGCCCCCCTGTATTTTTCGCGCTCAGTATGCTAATACTGAGCATCGGTACAGGGATGAGGAGACGCCCGGGTTTCTCCTTCTCCCTGGCTGTGCCGCGATCCAATCACATCGGAGAGTGTCACAGCCAGGGAGAAAAAAAACTCCTTGGCTGTGACGTTCTCCGATGTGATTGGATCGCGGCACAGCCAGGGAGAAGGAGACGCCCATTGAGAAATCCGGGCGTCTCCTCCTCCCTGTACCGATGCTCAGTATTAGCATACTGAGCGTGAAAAATACAGGGGGGCAGAGCGGGGCTCAGGAGCGCTATTTTGAAAAACCTGAGCGGGTGGCAGCATCAGCAGGGGGTGCCCTGCAAGCAGGAGCGTAGCTAATGGCTCATGGGCCCTGGTGCAATAGTTCATCTTGGGCCCCACTTCCCTTAGTGCTCTGTGTGTCTTCTTATGCGGCACAAGGGTCTTTGGGCCCCCTCAGGCTCCTGGGCCCAGTAGCGACTGCTACCTCTGCACCCCCTATAGCTACGCCCCTGCCTGCAAGTAAAGGTATTTACCTACTATAATGTAAAACCATGAAAGGTCCTCTTTAAGGACCAATAATAGTTCCCTCTTTGTGTTCTAGCAGTCATAACTTTAAAATTTTTTCTTCTAATTTTTCTTTATCTTGCGGGATTAGGCCTCTTTCACACGAACGTTGTTTTTGCGGGCTCCGATACGTATTTTTCACATAAAAAAATGCAGACACATTCATTTCTATGGGCCCGCAACAAATGCGGACAGCACACCGTGTGCTGTTCGCATCCGTTGCTCCGTTCCGTAGCCTGCAAAAAAAAAAAATAGAGCATGTCCTATTCTTGTCCGTATTACGGACAAGAATAGTACTGCTCTATTAGGGGCCAGCTGTTCCGTTCCGCAAAATACGCAATTTGCGGACCGCAAAACACAACGTTCGTGTGAAAGAGGCCTTAGTTGTAGGTTTCTTAGGAACCATTTTGGGGTATATATAGTGTATTAAATAACCTTTATTATTTTATTTTAAGAGGAAAGATAAACAAACAGCATTTACTGTGTTCACTGTGTGGTAAAAGTAACATTTTATTATGTGGGTCCGTACACTGATAATACCACACTTCTATATATTTTTACTATTTTTCACTTCTCCTGCAGCCTGTGAGCTCTGCAGCTGCTCTCTCTCCTTCTACAGTCTGACAGAGAAGGAAGTGGGCGTCAGTTTAACTGCAGTTAAGTACTTTTCCCACTGCCTGAGCTAGAGGCTCCATTTTTTTCTGCAACTGCTTCGTCCTATGCACTTTGATTGACAGGGCCAGGCATTATGACATTTTACTGGCCGATCCTTTCAATCAAAATGGAGAGAGCACGGCAGTTGCAGAGAGGGCTGAGCCTAGAGTTGTAATGGCAAGCCCCCCCCCATTGCTCCTAGATGCTCATTTGCATATTTTTTATTGCTGATTTCTCCTGTATCTCTAACTGACATATTATTCTCAGTTACATGGAAAACAGCCATGGCTGTGCAACTTCAATGGAGAGCTGATCTGGGTATGCCAAGACCCAGCAACTTGTGCAGACATACATGATTGCTAGGACTGGAGCCGCTTCCTGATCTGTATACACAGCTATCTTTGAGCGCTGTGTATACAGTGATGGGAACTGTCTGGAGATGACTTGTAAAGGACTACAGTATTTCACGTGTTTTCACTCAGATTTAAATTGAGTGCCTCTGAATTATAAAACATGCATAGTACGCTTGTATTGCTATTTTTGCAGCTGTAATATACTTACTGTACCTGGCCGGACTCCAGCGGTGAGTTGATTAGCTCTGGCACACATGCGCTCAGCGAGTCACACTGCTGAGCCATGCCCCCCAGTGATACGGCCGCATCCGTAATTACAGACCGCAATGCTCTGCTTTATCCCCGTTGCACACGTATACTGGGAGACATGTGCACTGAATGACAGCCCATCTGCTTAATCATCTGTTACGATTGTTGGCTAACCTATGGGAGATTCAGGTCACCAGGCTAATCAGGTTCTGGTCCGAGGATCTGGCTCTCTATTTAAATCCCATGAGGGCAAATACTTGTGCCAGTGTGTCCTAGTTTGGCTCACTAGCGTGATTCCTTTGTTACTTGTTTCTGCAGCTAATGGTACTCCGTGTTTCTGACCCTGGCTTGTCTTCGGACCATTCCCTGTCTCACGTCTCTGGTACTGCGTAGTCTGTCTGGTTCTGACCCATTTCTGTTTACTCTGTTTTGTTTGTCCGTCTCTGCACTTACCGTAAGTAGTGTTGGGACCATCAAAGCCATTTAGGGTTTGTACTACAAGTAGGAAGGGGCAGTGGGTGACCTATCCTCAGGATAGGTCATCAGTATCTGATCGGTGGGGGTCCGACGCCCAGGACCCCCGCCGATCAGGTGTTTGAGAAGGCACCAGTGCTCCAGAGAGTGGTGAGGCCTTCTCTCAGCTTTTCCTAGGCCAGTGACGTCACGTTCATCGGTCACGTGGCCTAGGAGCCACTTAGCCCCATTCAAGTGAATAGGGCTGAGCGCGATACCAAGCACAGCCGCTATACAATGTACGGCGCTGTACTTAGTGAGCTGAGAGAAGGCTCCGGCGCTCCCATGAGCTGCTGCAGTGAGCCTGCTCCATACATGACAGTAACAGTGACAGTAGTGGCCCCATGACAGATTAGGAATGGTATCAGCAGCAGCAGTGATGCACATAGCGATATATGACACCTGCCTTTAATACTGAGGCGCACTAACTGGATACCCAAAAGAACGAATTAGCTATGAATGTCGGTGCACTGCACAGTAATGAACACGGCGGTACATTCTCCCTGCAGTCTCCATACAGTCTCTGTACTGCAGAGAGACAGTGATGACACAGCAGCTCAAGCAGGATCATTCACTGTCACTACCACTTGCTTTATAGTTCCTACTACTAGAAAAGTAGAAAAACACAATATAGACCTGTAAATACAAACAAAATAACTAAACCTCTGAAATTACACTGCATAGCCCCTGTGTGTGTGAGTAAGAATGAGTGTGCTAAAGGTGCTGCTGCACTGCTTTTCAGCTCTCACAAACATTCCCCATGAGTCAGTAGATCTGAACTATTATAAGTGGCACTGCAACTCTCAGTCTTTTGTATTTCATTGAACTAGACTGTCAGGATTCATTCTAGGAGCATGTTAGTCAGTAGTTCATCTAGTTTAGTCAGTTCAGAAGTCACAGGCTCCCTTTCAGCCTCCTCATTAAATAGTGCAGTATGGCAGGTAGTAGGCCATACTGGAGTTCTGTTCACTTGACCAAATATCATTTGTCTATTCTTGGTCACACTGCTGGACAATAATAAATGTATCTGACTCTTCTAATAAAACTATAACTACACCTGATATAACATCACCTGGATCAGAACCTTCATATTGCATCAATTTATACTGTATTTTTTGCTTTATAAGATACACTTATTTCCCACAAAAGTGAAAGGGAAGAGGGGTAATGTCAGTGTGTCTTATATAGCGAATATTAGTGAGCGCTTCCACTATGTGCTTTACATGTGGGTAGTGAAACGTTGCGGGTACTCGGCCTCCAGGTCTTCTTCCCCGAGGCAGCGCTGTACTGTTCTGACCGCGTACAGCGTCAGAACATAGTGTGCGAACTATGACCTGATGCTGCATGCAGTCAGGTGACAGTGCAGTGAGGCCCAGAGATTTCTGCAGAGACTGCTGGACCTGGAGAGGAATGGCGGAGCAGGAGAGGTAAGTTAAGTTATTTATTTTATCTGATAGGGGTCTGATATGAAGGTCTGATGGGGGTCTGATCTAAGGATCTGATAAGAGGCCAGAGGAAAAATATTTTTTCTTATTTTCCTCCTCTAAAACTTGGGATGTGTCTTATTATCTTATAAAAATATGGTATATATATATATATATATATATACATATACATATATATATATATATATATATATATATATATATATATATACACACACACACACATACATACTTATAGGTCATCAATATCAGATCGGCGGGGGTCTGATACCTAGCACCCTCACCAATCTCTTCCTGTTCGCTGCTGCTTTGTCATACACAGCAGCAGTGAGCAGGAAAAGAGACGGGAGACGGCATGTGCACACTACCCGCCGTCTCCTCATACAGCTGATCTGTGGGGATACCGGTTGTCAGACCCCCGCCGATCTGATATTAATAACCTATCCTGAGGATAGGTCATCAAGATTAAAAGCCCTTACAACGCTTTAAAGGGAGCCTTTCACCGGTTTTTCACCTATTTAACTAACAGCACTCCTCCACAGAAGATTGCAGACACATCCCAGACATACTTGTGTGCACTTTGTGTCTGTATTCCATTTCCATGTCCAGGAAAAGCACTTTTATTCTGCAGGAAAACAGCTCTCAAGTGCCCAAGGCAAACCAGACTGAAGAGGGGAGGGCTGCTTTAGCTGCTCATATCTTGGGATTGGTAGCAGATAGAAAGATGGTTCTGACCTTTTTTGAAAGCTGGCATTCCAAGCTTTCAAATGATACCACAGCATTATATCCAGTATATCAGAAGATATAGCTGTTAGAAATCAGGTCGGGAAAGAGAGCTGTTTTTAGTTTCACTTTCAGCTGGGCACTTGGGAGCTGTTTTCCAGCAGAATAAAAGTTTTTCTGAACATGGAATACAGACACACAGTGCACACAGGTATGTCTGGGATGTGTTTGCAATCTTCTGTGGGGCATTGCTGTTAGTTATATAGGTGCAAAACAGGTGAAAGACTCCCTTTAACATATACTGTATGTCATGTGCACCAGATAAAAGTGGGACAAAAACATGATGTGAACACAGCCTAAATTGCACCTGTGTACTGTGTATGGTTCTGGGCTCCTATGAACAAGGCAGGCATAGCAGAGCTGGAGAGGGTTCAGAGGAGGACAACTAAAGTAATAAGTGGAATGGGTGGACTACAGTACCCAGAAAGATTATCAAAATTAGAGTTATTCACTTTAGAAAAAAGACGACTGAGGGGAGATCTAATAACTATGTATAAATATATCAGGGGTCAGTACAGAGATCTCTCCCATCATCTATTTATCCCCAGGACTGTGACTACGACGAGGGGACATCCTCTGTGTCTGGAGGAAAGAAGGTTTGTATACAAACATAGAAGAGGATTCTTTACAGTAAGAGCAGTAAAAATATGGAACTCTCTGCCTGAGGAGGTGGTGATGGTAAGTTCACTAAAAGAGTTCAAGAGGGGCCTGGATGTATTTCTGGAGGGTAACAATATTACAGGTTATAGTTACTAGAGATGGGTCGTTGATCCAGGGAGTTATTCTGATTGCCTGATTGGAGCCGGAAGGAATTTTTTCCCCCTAAAGTGGGATTATGAATATTCAAGAGTTCATTTTTAATATATTAACATCAGCCAAGCAATGGGAAGTAATTTCATGACAATCTACACTATATTTTATTAATGAGAAATCCAGACTGTTCCTTCAGAGAGATTATTTTATGTGACTGCTCATGGTTTGTAATTACAGTTTAGTTGAATTTGATCTTTATAAACTTTAGCACAATAATTTCTTAAAGGAACACTAAACCTCTAAATAATAAATATTTAAATACATGTATAAAAAATGTTCCTCTTAGAAATGCCTGCAAGCTGTATCAACATGCAGTTTTGCTGAATTCTTGCCCTTTTTCCCTGTCTCCAACATTTTCGACTATGTGCAGGGGTATGAGATCACAACATCAGAAGTTTGGTGGAAAGGGGTGGGGCTTAGTCCCAATTGACTATAATGGAGTCCATACCCTGTACAGTGTAGATGTATCTGCAGGAGGTGATCACTGGTGCTCCAAGGCACCAATTACAACAGAGGTGGGTATTGTGTGTTTGTTTGCATTTACTTTGTGGTCATATCTTTTTGAATTTTAGTGTACAAATTACAGGGGACCCCCCCCTAGAACCATAAAGAAAATTTTTTTTTTTTTTTTAATACCTCAGGGCCGCACCGCAATCGCCACAGGCGGCGCGGCCCTGGTTCGTTTTGCGGGCGGCAGCAGCGCTAAAGAGGAGAGGGGAGAGAGGTTTTTCTCCTACCTCTCCTCTGCGCTGCTGTAATGTGGTATCTGATTGGTGGAGAAGCAGAGGGCGGAAGCTGCTTCTCCACCAATCATTTCAAGCCCCCGCTCCAGAGCCCCATGTGACTGGCTGCCCGGCCAGTCATTCCACCGGGCAGAACAGCCATCCAGCCGGACCTCGCTCCCGCCGGAACAGCCATCCGGCCAGCCGACCTCCTGCTGCAGCAAGAGAAAATGGTGAGTATTGTGCCCCCCCCCTGCCCTGTATTGTGCCCCCCCTGCCCTGTATTGTGTCCCCCCTGCCCTGTATTGTGCCCCCCCTGCCCTGTATTGTGCCCCCCCTGCCCTGTATTGTGCCCCCCCCTGCCCTGTATTGTGCCTCCCTGCCCTGTACCGTGCCCCCTGCCCTGTACTGTGCCCCTGCCCTGTATTGTGCCCCCCTGCCCTGTATTGTGCCCCCCTGCCCTGTATTGTGCCCCCCTGCCCTGTATTGTGCCCCCCTGCCCTGTATTGTGCCCCCCTGCCCTGTATTGTGCCCCCCTGCCCTGTATTGTGCCTCCCTGCCCTGTATTGTGCCTCCCTGCCCTGTATTGTGCCTCCCTGCCCTGTACCGTGCCTCCCTGCCCTGTACCGTGCCTCCCTGCCCTGTACCGTGCCTCCCTGCCCTGTACCGTGCCTCCCTGCCCTGTACCGTGCCCTCCCTGCCCTGTACCGTGCCCCCCCTGCCCTGTATTGTGCCCCCCCTGCCCTGTACCGTGCTGCTCTGTACCGTGTCGCCCCGGCCCTGTATTGTGCCCCCCCGCCCTATACCGTGCCGCCCTGCCCTGTACTGTGCCCTTGTCTTTTACCATGCCTCCTGTACCGTGCCCTGTACTAGGGTTGCACGATATATCGAAAACTCGGTACGGTTTCGGTACCTAGTGTGGTACCGAAGCTCGATACCGAGTTTTCTTGCCGTCCGATACTTAGAACATGGCGTGCGCATCACTTTGATGCGGTTGCCATGTTCTAATATCTGCCGCGCTGCCAGGGGCCCCGCGCCCCCCTCAGATCAGCCCACCCAGGTCCCAGCCACTTAAAAAAAAAATCATACTTACCTGTTCTGGCCGCCGCTGTCCTCACTGGTTCCGCGCTCCACCTTCTTCCCTGGCGCGCACTATGACCTGACGCTATGACCTGACGCAGCGCCAGGTCATAGTGAGCGCCGGCAGGCAAGAGAGTGGAGCGGGGAACCTGAGGACAGCGGCGGCCAGAACAGGTAAGTATGATTTTTTAAAGTGGCTGGGTGGGCTGATCTGAGGTCTGAGGGGGGCACAAGACGCTGACCTGAGATCTGATGGGGGCACATTGTGTTGATCTGAGGGGGGCCACAAGACGCTGACCTGAGGTCTGATGGGGGCACATGGGGGCACATTGTGTTAATCTGAGGTCTGATGGGGGCACAAGACGCTGACCTGAGGTCTGATGGGGGCACAAGACGCTGACCTGAGGTCTGATGGGGGCACAAGACGCTGACCTGAGGTCTGATGGGGGCACAAGACGCTGATCTGAGCTCTGATGGGGGCACAAGATGCTGACCTGAGCTCTGATGGGGGCACAAGACGCTGACCTGAGGTCTGATGGGGGCACAAGACGCTGACCTGAGCTCTGATGGGGGCACAAGACGCTGACCTGAGCTCTGATGGGGGCACAAGACGCTGACCTGAGGTCTGATGGGGGCACAAGACGCTGACCTGAGCTCTGATGGGGGCACAAGACGCTGACCTGAGCTCTGATGGGGGCACATTGTGTTGATCTGAGGTCTGATGGGGGCACAAGATGCTGATCTGTGGTCTGATGGGGACACAAGATGCTGATCTGAGGTCTGATGGGGACACAAGACGCTGATCTGAGGTCTGATGGGGACACAAGACGCTGATCTGAGGTCTGATGGGGGCACAAGACGCTGATCTGAGGTCTGATGGGGGCACAAGACGCTGACCTGAGCTCTGATGGGGGAACATTGTGTTGATCTGAGGTCTGATGGGGGCGCAAGACGCTGATCTGAGGTCTGATGGGGGCACAATGTGTTGATCTGAGATTTATTATCCCTGTACGGTGACATCACTGTGTTTATTATCCTGTACTGTGACATCACTGTGTTTATTATCTCTGTACGGTGACATCGCTGTGTTTATTATCCCTGTACAGTGACATCACTGTGTTTATTATCCCTGTACGGTGACATCACTGTGTTTATTATCCCTGTACTGTGACATCACTGTGTTTATTATCTCTGTACTGTGACATCACTGTTTATTATCCCTGTACGGTGACATCACTGTGTTTATTATCCCTGTACAGTGACATCGCTGTGTGTATTATCCCACTGCAGGAAGAGGTAAGTGGTCTGTGTTTGTGTGTTTGTTTTCTATTTTTCAGGGTCGTGAATGCAGAGGACTACGTCGGATTCGGTGGACTACGTCGGACCAGCTTTTTTTTTTTTTTAATAAAATGGTCAAACAGGGGTCTGGGGGAGTGTTTATTTCAATAAAATGTTTTATACTTGTGTGTGTGTATTTTTTTTTTACAATACTACAGTTTTAGTAATTACGGCTATCTACAGACGGCCCTGATTACTAATACTGGGCTTAGTGCTTGCCGGCATGGCAGGCCAGCACTAACCCCAACATCTATTACCTCGGCACCCACCACCACCAGGGGTGCCGGGAAGAGCCGGGTACCCGCAGGACCGGACCTTCTAAATTGAGGGTCTGGCTCTGGGGCGGCTGCAGGCTGGTACCATTAGGCTGGGAAGGGCCAATAACCGTGTCCCTTCCCACCCTGGTAGTGCCAGGCTGCAGCTGCTGGTTGTATCTGGCTGGTGAAGGAAAAAAGGGGGGGACCCCACGCCATTTTTTTTTTCAAAAATTTCATTATTTAAAAAAAAAATGGCGTGGGATCCCCCCCTTTTTTCCTTCGCCAGCCAGATACAACCAGCAGCAGCAGCCTGGGACTACCAGGGTGGGAAGGGACACGGTTATTGGCCCTTCCAGCCTAATGGTACCAGCCTGCAGCCGCCCCAGAGCCAGACCCTCAATTTAGAAGGTCCGGTCCTGCGGGTACCCGGCTCTTCCCGGCACCCCTGGTGGTGGTGGGTGCCGAGGTAATAGATGTTGGGGTTAGTGCTGGCCTGCCATACCGGCAAGCACTAAGCCCAGTATTAGTAATCAGAGCCGTCAGTAGATAGCCCTAATTACTAAAACTGTAGTATTGTAAAAAAAAATACACACACACACAAGTATAAAACATTTTATTGAAATAAACACTCCCCCAGACCCCTGTTTGACCATTTTATTAAAAAAAAAAAAAAGCTGGTCCGACGTAGTCCACCGAATCCGACGTAGTCCTCTGCATTCACGACCCTGAAAAATAGAAAACAAATACACAAACACAGACCACTTACCTCTTCCTGCACTGGGATAATACACACAGCGATGTCTCTGTACAGGGATAATAAACACAGTGATGTCACCGTACAGAGATAATAAACACAGTGATGTCACAGTACAGGGATAACAAACACAGTGATGTCACAGTACAGGGATAACAAACACAGTGATGTCACAGTACAGAGATAATAAACACAGTGATGTCACTGTACAGGGATAATAAACACAGTGATGTCACCGTACAGAGATAATAAACACAGTGATGTCACAGTACAGGGATAACAAACACAGTGATGTCACAGTACAGGGATAACAAACACAGTGATGTCACAGTACAGAGATAATAAACACAGTGATGTCACTGTACAGGGATAATAAACACAGCGATGTCACCGTACAGAGATAATAAACACAGTGATGTCACAGTACAGGATAATAAACACAGTGATGTCACCGTACAGGGATAATAAACACAGAGATGTCACCGTACAGAGATAATAAACACAATGATGTCAAAGTCCAGGGATAATACACACAGTGATGTCACCGTACAGGGATAATAAACACAGTGATGTCACAGTACAGAGATAATAAACACAGTGATGTCACTGTACAGGGATAATAAACACAGAGATGTCACCGTACAGAGATAATAAACACAATGATGTCAAAGTCCAGGGATAATACACACAGTGATGTCACCGTACAGAGATAATAAACACAGTGATGTCACAGTACAGGAATAATAAACACAGTGATGTCACCGTACAGGAATAATAAACACAGTGATGTCACAGTACAGGGATCGGCGTCTCGTGCCCCCATCAGACCTCAGGTCGGCGTCTCGTGCCCCCATCAGACCTCAGGTTCTTCTTTATTTTGGCGAGGTATCGTATCGGTATCGAACTCAAAATTCTGGTATCGTGACAACCCTGCACTGTACCGTGCCGCCCTGCCCTGTACCATGCTTTCTGCCCAGTACCTTGCCTCATGCCCTGTACCATGCCTCCTGCCCAGTACCTTGCCTCCTGCCCTGTACCATGCTTTCTGCCCAGTACCATGCCTCCTGCCCTGTACCGTCCCACCCTGCCCTGTACCGTGCCTCCCTGCCCTGTACCGTGCCCCCCTGCCCTGTACCGTGCCCCCCTGCCCTGTACCGTGCCTTCCTGCCCTGTACCGTGCCCCCCTGCCCTGTACCGTGCCCCCTGCCCTGTACCGTACCGCCCTGCCCTGTACCATGCCTCCTGCCCTGTACCGTGCCGCCCTGCCCTGTACCGTGCCGCCCTGCCCTGTACCATGCCTCCTGCCCTGTACCATGCCTCCTGCCCTGTACCATGCCTCCTGCCCTGTACCATGCCTTCTGCCCTGTACCTTGCCTCCTGTCCTGTACCGTGCCTCCCTGCCCTGTACTGTGCCATTTCCGTACTGGCATTTGGCACTATATTGGCATAATTTGGGGGCACTATGGGGGCATCTGGTGGCTCTAAAGGGGCATTTTGTTTACTGGCACATTATAGGGGGCACGATAGAGGAGATTGGCACTATGGGGCATGTGGTGGCACTATAGGGGCCTCATTTGGGGGCATCTGGTGGCTCTAAAGAGTCACTTTTTTACTGCCACATTATGGGGGGGCACTATGGCATCTGGCACTAAGGGGTAATTTTTTTCTGGCACATTATTGGAGGTACTATAGGGGAGAGCAGCACTATAGGGGCATCATTTGCAGACACTATGGGGGCATCTGGTGGCTCTAAAGGGGAATTTTATACTGGTACTTTATAGGGGGCACTATGCCATCTGGCACTAAGTGGGCAATTTTTACTGGCACATTATGGGGGAGAGGAGCACTATAGGGGCATGTGATGGGGCAGTAAGAAGGGGCATATTATGGGGAACACTATGGGGGAGAGGAGCACTATAGGGGCATGTGATGGGGCAGTAAGAAGGGGCATTTTTTACTGGCATATTATGGGGAACACTATGGGGGAGAGGAGCACTATGAGGGCATTTACTGGGGCTCTATATAGGGGTATTTTATACTGGTATACATTATTGGGATATTAGCTCAACTGCGGGCACTAAGCTGTGGTATTATTGTGAGCTTTACTACTACTGGGGGGCTATGGGGAACATGATGTCTAGTATGGGCACTATGGGGACATCATTACTACTAAGTGTGGTCTAGCAGATAATTATTTCTATTGGTGGGATTTTGGGGAGCACTGTTACTTTTGGGGGGCACCCTGGCATAATATCATTAGTGTAGGTGCAGTTATTTTTTAGAGCACTGTGTGCCAATAACTGTTGTAGGGGGCACTATCTGTGTGGTAGTAGTATTTTTCAGGGGACAGTTTCTGCAGTATAGTATTGGGGGAGCACAGCGGGCACAGTATTGGGGGTGGCAGGATGAGGTGTTCAGAAGATGTAAAGATGATGGAAATGTGGGAAACTAATGTCTGTTTGTATTTCTGCAGAGACGAGAGATGGCTGAAAAATCTTCATGGCGGTCTGGTCCAAATGGAGAAGATGAAGAAAGAGAACGTCTACAACAGAGCAGACACCACTGGATGTACGAGGTATGTGGGGCGCTGTGTAGGAGAGGCGATGCTCCGGCTCCTCCCTCTGCCATTTACAGAAGGAGGATTCAGAGCTGGGTGAGGATGACCAAAGGGGGTTAGCAGGGCACAGGCAGGTGGCAGATGGTCGGGGGGGACGCTCAGGCCTGGAGCAGGATCTGGGGAGGGAGGAGAGTGGAGGATCTTCCTGGCTGTAGCCTGCTGTTGTATATTGTATAATGTGAAGCAGGCAGTGCAGCCAGGACACGTCCTCCCCTCTCCATATGATGTATAGAACTGGGCCTCAACCATATCATTTCAGCTGTAGTGTTTGTTGGGAGTGGTCTATTAGATATGGGAGGGGCTTATAACAATGGGCGGGGCCTATTTCGCCGCGGCGCGCTACGCGCGCCGCAACTTTACACTGCTACTATGTCTTTAATGTATGTGGGCGTGGAGAAAAATAGCCCCACCCACAAGAAGCCACACCCTTTTTCCTTTTCTGACCCCCCCTAGAAAAAATTCCTGGGTGCTCCCCTGGCTAGAAGGAATATTTATTAAAATGAATTCAGAAAGTCTTTGGACCCTTTCACTTTTTCACATTTTGTTATGTTTACTCTTATCAACCTGCACTCAGTTTCCCATATGAGACAGTGGAATGAGAATTTTAGATTTTTTTAAAAAAATTTATTGTAGTGCCCTGGAGCAAGGATACTTTGCATTATGGACATTTGCCCTTATTGTTACTAGGTAATTGCCTACTTTACTGTACTTTGAAGGGTGTACTTGTACTGTCATGCACTTGTCTGCACTTATACTGTTTCATATTGTTGAACTTCATTTATATATCTATTGTAATGTATCCTGTTAATTTGCACCATTATTACACTATAGCTCCATAGGTCTACATTTTTCATAGTGTCAAACTAGTTCACTATGTCCTCCCCTTTTTCAGTATAGGAAAGGGTTAATTGGACATAGAGAAGTTTAATCCATGAGATAAACACACCTGATGCATGATTAAGATCCCTTGGTGATTTGTCCTTGGTACACCTGTGTATATGCCATGATTAAGATCTTTCTGATTGAACGCGTCGGCCTTAAATGTACACTGGATTTGTGGAGATGGATTTTAAATCATTTTTCCAATAAAGCATCAAAATTTTATTTTTCTGTGCTGGACGTTTACCTTTGTTCTTTGGATTACAAAAACACTACCTGGAGTGAGTCTGTGCATGGAGATCAATACAGATGGTGCTGGTGTACATGTTTTCTTCCTTGCACTGTGGATTTCCAGACACACCATGCACACTGTGCTTTTCTATATCAGGGGTGTTTACCGCAATTCTCCACAATCAATAGTGTAGTTTGGTTTTATTCACATTCTGGGATTGAGTGTCCACATACACAGCTTACAAAAAGTTAGGGATATTTAGTTTGTGGGTGATATTTTGGAATGAACCTAAAATGCAGTCTAACCTTTACAGGTGAACTTAATGTGACCTTCTCTAAACTTTTGAATACACATGTCCAACTGTTTAATGTTTCAGTACTTTTTGCACAACTTGCTGTTTTCTAACAAGCAGCAAAATTCCCAACAGGGAATACAATAGTTTTCTATGTCCTCCCCCTTTTTTCAGTATAGGAAATGGTTAATTGGACACAACTAGAGAAGTTCAACCCTTGAGATAAACACGCCTGACAAATAATTACAATCCCTTGGTGATTTGTCCATCATACACCTTCATATATATATATATAAATATATATATATATATATATATATATATATATATATATATATATATATATATACACAGTAGAGGAAATAAGTATTTGATCCCCCACTGACTTTTAAAGTTTTAATACTAAAAAATAAATGAACGTCTCATAATTTTATGCCAGCTTTATTTTAACAGTGCCACATAGAATATCAAAAGAAAAACGGAGAAAATCCATGAATCCCCCAATAAATTTCCTGGTTCAATTAGAATTGGTATTTAAACAGTCCTCCTCATCATGCTGTTCATATTTTGACATCATGAGACCAAGACGACACATAGAAGTGGATGTCCTTTGGCCATATCCCACAATGATGACCAATTCATTGTGAACAATGCTCTTGCTGGTGGTGGTGTTAAAGTGTGGGCAGTTGTGTCTAGTAAATACTATACTTTGTGAATGGTACAGTGACAAGCCCATACTACTTAAATAACATCATTAATCCAGTCATCGTGTCCGTGCATCAACAACACAGGCCTAATTTCATTACATATATATATATATATATATATATATATATATATATATCTATCTCTATCTCTTCCTGCTTTTTAAAGTTGAATACTTTTTAATTTCTATATCTGTATTTCTGATTTCATTATTTGTATTTTGTGGTTTCATGAGGATGCTTGGTCTATATTTTTCAGTATCAAAATAGTTTTCTATGTCCTCCCCCTTTTTTTCAGTATAGGAAATGGTTAATTGGACACAACTAGAGAAGTTCAACCCTTGAGATAAACACGCCTGACAAATAATTACAATCCCTTGGTGATTTGTCCATCGTACACCTTTATATATATATATATATATATATATATATATATACACATACATACAGTAGAGGAAATAAGTATTTGATCCCCCACTGACTTTTAAAGTTTTAATACTAAAAAATAAATGAAACGTCTCATAATTTTATGCCAGCTTTATTTTAACAGTGCCACATAGAATATCAAAAGAAAATTACATGAAATGAGAAATAAAAAATAATTTGCATTTCTTTGAGGGAAATAAGTATTTGATCCCCTAGGAAAACATCATTTAATACTTGGTGGCAAAACCCTTGTTGGCAAGCACAGCAGTCAGACGTTTCTTATAGTTTTTTATAAGGTTTGCACACACTTCAGGAGTAATTTTGGCCCACTCCTCTCTGCAAATCATCTCCATATCCTTAAGGTTTTTAGGCATGCATTTGGAAACGCGAAGCTTCAGCTCTCTCCATAGATTTTCGATGGGATTGAGGTCAGGAGACTGGCTAGGCCATTCCATGACCTTGATATGTTTCTTATGGAGCCACTCCTTTGTTTCCTTGGCTGTATGTTTTGGGTCGTTGTCGTGCGGAAAGATCCATCCACGACCCATTTTCAGTGCCCTGGCAGAGGCAAGGAGGTTGTCACCCAGGATTTTGCGATACATGGCCCCGTTCATCTTCCCGTCAATGCGGTGAAGTGGGCCTATGCCCTTAGAAGAAAAACACACCCAAAACATAATACTTCCACCACCATGCTTGACGGTGGGGATGGTATTCTTAGGGTCATATTCTGTATTTTTCTTCCTCCAAACACGTCGAGTTGAGTTGAGGCCAAAGAGCTCAATTTCGGTCTCATCTGACCACAGCACCTTCTCCCAGTCTCTCTCGGAGTCATTAATATGTTCATTGGCAAACTTGAGGCAGGCCTGGACGTGAGCCTTCTTGAGCAGAGGAACCTTGCGTGCACTACAGGATTTTAAACCATTACGTCTCAGTGTATTACCAATGTTTTTTTTGGAGACTGTGGTCCCAGCTGCCTTGAGATCATTACTCAGCTCCTCCTGTGTAGTTCTTGGCTGATTTTTAGCCTTTCTCATGATCAATGAGACTCCACAAGGTGATATCTTGCACGGAGCTCCAGGCCTGGGTCGATTGACAGTAATGTTGTACTTCTTCCACTTCCGAATAATTGCACCAACAGTTGTCACCTTCTCATCCAGCTTCTTACTTATGGCTTTGTAGCCCATTCCAGCCTTGTGTAGGCCACCAATTTTGTCCCTGACATCTTTAGACAGCTCTTTAGTCTTGCCCATGGTGGAGATGTTGGAGTGTCACTGAGACTGTTGGCAGGTGGCCTTTTATACAGGTGACAATTTGGGACAGGTGTCTCTCATCCAGGTAACGACTTCACTGTGATTAGGGTGTGTCAGTGGTCTGTGGGAGCCAACATTAGTCATGGTTTTACTAGGGGATCAAATACTTATTTCCCTCAAAGAAATGCAAATTATTTTTTATTTCTCATTTCATGTAATTTTCTCCGTTTTTCTTTTGATATTCTATGTGGCACTGTTAAAATAAAGCTGGCATAAAATTATGAGACGTTTCATTTATTTTTTAGTATTAAAACTTTTAAAGTCAGTGGGGGATCAAATACTTATTTCCTCCACTGTATATATATATATATTGTAAGGGATCGCTCTGTCACAGATTCCGCAATCACAGATTCCTCTTCAAACAACAGGGTTCAAGTCCAAAT
Organism: Rhinella marina; assembly: GCA_900303285.1. NCBI lineage: Eukaryota > Metazoa > Chordata > Amphibia > Anura > Bufonidae > Rhinella > Rhinella marina. The sequence continues at coordinate 26,907 of ONZH01027239.1, forward strand.
AGTGCTTTATTACTTCAGCACCAGCACAAAACATAAACATAAACCAAACATAACCACCTGCCCGTCTGGGCTCTTGCTAATACAGAGGTCTTCTCCCTGACTCAACTCTAAAAAATGCACTTCACATACATGTACCAGGCTCCCCTCTCTGTAGCATCACTTCCTCCCTCCGACATAACCAGAAGGTTGTTTTATCCCCCATTGATTACAGCAGGCCTCACCTACGATCACCTCAGGTTCTAGGTAATCTCGGTAGTGGACTAGGGGTGTGGACTGGAAGACTCCCACTACCAACCTGTCTCCCAATCCAAGAAATCCAGCCCATACAACATTAAAGAAAACAAACTCCAGCAAGCTATGCCTTACTGAAGCAGCAACACTACAGGATTTCAGTTATCTCACCCAGCTAAAATGAACAACTGGGTGAGATACACACCCCCATCATACATCTACCATGCACTTTACTGTAAACATCACCACAATATATATATATATATATATATATATATATTAGCAGAAGGACCAGGCTTTGCCTGGGTATATTTCATCTATTTCATTTAATGTTTATGTGTGTGTCATTAAAAGATTTCGAGAGTGACTTCTACAGTCCCCGCCCCTTAACAGTAACATCCACAGCTCCCTCCCCTTTAACTATGACCTCCACAGCAGCTAGGGTGGCCCCTGTCTTCACCCCAAATAACTCGGACCTCACCGGCCATGCCACCAAACGTGAAGCCACGCCCCTGGTCCCCATCAAGCCAATCCCCTAAACACGAGGCCACGCCCCCTGACTCAGTGAAGACACAGAGGAGAAGCTGTCTGAGCATGAGCTACTGAAAGGGTGGACATCCCTTTGTCCGTCCAGGCACTGCGTCGGACGGAGGACAGGGAGCCAGAAAACCGGACTGCCCAGCCTCAAACCGGACGTCTGGCCACCCTAACATCAGCCTGCCCCTAGGGTGGCCAGAGGTCCGGTTTTAGGCTGGACAGTCTGGCTTTCAGACTCCCTGTCCTCCATCCGGCGCAGGGCCTGGATGGACACAGGGATGTCTTTTTGAACAGCAGCACTGTGCAGTCTGAGCATGAGCTACAAGGAGAAAGCCACCCTCCCTCCCACCCTGCAGCTAACAGAAATTGATTTTTGACATTATTTTTTCAATCCCTGTTGGCTGCGGAGTGGAAGGGGCGTAGCCTGACTGAGTTGGGGGCGTGACTTAGTGGGACCTTAGATATATCTAATATATAAAGCTGAGTGTATGTATGTGTGTGTGTGTATGTATGTCCGCTAAAGGAATCCGCACCGTCCCAGCTTCAATCACGAAATTTGGCACAGAGGTACATCAGGTGTCTGGGAAGGTTTTAGAGCGGGTCTCAGCTCTCCAGGACATACCGTTCTATTCCTAAAAAATGCATTAGCCAATAGAAACCTGTTCACATGACCCTTATCAGCCAATAGAAGCTCACAGGCAGTTAGTCTCCACACACACCAGGTTTCCATAACAACCTAGCCAGTTCACTGCTGTAGGTCTGCTTTAAAGGGGCAGAGCGCTGTGAATGACACTGTGAAGCTGTGCCACCGTTCCCCATGAAGCCACACCCCTAAACACGAGACCACGCCCCCTGGTTCCATAAAGACACAGAGGAGAAGCTGTCTGAGCATGAGCTACTGAAAGGGTGGACATCCCTGTGTCTGTCCAGGCCCTGCGCTGGACGGTGGACAGGGAGTCTGAAAGCCAGACTGTCCAGCCTAAAACCGGACCTCTGGCCACCCTAGGGGCAGGCTGATTTTAGAGTGGCCAGAAGAAGACACTGAGACTGGGATGCTGAGCCACAGTCCATGGGCTACCAGTCCATTGACCAGGGAGCCAGCAGGACAACTGAGCCACAGACCCTGGACTTTGTCCAGGGTATCACCCTTCTGAGAGAAAGAAACAGCAAACTCAGGCCTTTAGCCAGCAAGAAACCTTCTTCTGCCTTGAAGTAGATTCGACAAGACAACTCAGTGCTTTGCCTGTATTGTGCTTGAGTTTTTATGGTAAAGAAGCACACTGGTTAACTGTAGACCCTGACTCTCTGAACTTATTTCCCATTGGGGTGCACCATGCTTCACCATCCCTTCCACAGAGCAGCAACACATGGTGACACTTCAACAGTGCACTGGGAACCCAGCATAGCACTGGGACCACCCTAAACTCGGCCACTGTATTATTAAAAAGCAAAAGCTAACTTTTGGTATGGACATAAGTTTTCAGACCCTTGGTTACAGCACTTTAGCTCTGGGGGCCTCCCATTTCTCTTAGTAACATAGTTTATAAGGCTAAAAAAAGACATCTGTCCATCCAGTTCGGCCTGTTATCCTACAAGTTGATCCAGAGGAAGGCAAAAAACCCCTGTAAGGTAGAAGCCAATTTTCCCCACTTTAGGGCTCCAATCAGGCAATCAGAATAACTCCCTGGATCAACGACCCATCTCTAGTAGCTATAACCTATAATATTGTTACCCTCCAGAAATACATCCAGGCCCCTCTTGAACTCTTTTAGTGAACTTACCATCACCACCTCCTCAGGCAGAGAATTCCATAGTCTTACTGCTCTTACCATAAAGATTCCTCTTCTATGTTTGTGGACAAACCTTCTTTCCTCCAGACACAGAGGATGTCCCCTTGTCACAGTCACAGTCCTGGGGAAAAAGGTTAATGGGAGAGATCTCTGTACTGACCCCTGATATATTTATACATAGTTATTAGATCTCCCCTCAGTCATCTTTTTTCTAAAGTGAATAACTCTAATTTTGATAATCTTTCTGGGTACTGTAGTCCACCTGCAGTGTCCCACATATGTGTGTAAAAGGGACACAGCAAACTGTTTATGACTATGTATTTATAGTAGCCATGTCATTGTAAAACCTTTGTCTATTTTGTATATGGTATAAGAACCTCTATGGCTGAGTACTGCAATATTATTTCCCACCACTAGATGGTGGCATTCTGCCTTCTATATAAGGACCAGTAACAGGAAGTTAGACAGATAACAGATAAGAGATAGGAGTGAGACAAATGTAGTGAAGAGTAGGAGAAAGGAGGAGGTGTAAGGAGTTAGTTATGATGGAACCAAGTATTGTGCAGGAGGAAGAAAAGTGGAGATCCTTTCCTAAAGGAAAAGGCTGTCATTACCCCTGACACTGGCCATGTCAGGACAGCAAGTGACAATTAACAGCTAAACCACTAGAACCCTGAATATTTCTTGGACTGTCAAGCCTGACAGAGGTAATCGACCGTCCCCGGTCTTCATGGACTCTGCCAGGACCCATGTGGTAAAGAGAAGCTATTGGCATCTGACTACAGTATCAGCAACCAGGTACAAGTTGTTTATTGGTCTAGACTTTGGATCCCTCCGGGAGGTGCAGCCATCAATATATGTATTTCAGGAACCTGCTGGTGCAGACGTGTCATTCCTGCCCCCCAGAGTATCCTTCTAAAAGAGAGGTCTTATGAAAGTGACCTTAATATAATATTGTCCAGAACCAGGGCTAGTTACAGAAGATCCCACTAGGAGTGAAAGTAACAGGATTTAAAGAGACAGTGCCTAACTAACTACCTATTATAACCACCTACCAGCCAAAGAGGACATCTTATCCTTAACCAATTGTAACATCATTTATTGCAACTATATGAACTCAAGGCAAAAGTAAAGATACCTCTTGTTTTATTACCAATTGCCTTCTCATCATTGCAAAGGGTGTGTCTACCTAAAAAGACACTGGCATCACGAAACACCAGGGCCCAGCCATCCGACACGGTCAAAATTAACATCCAGGGCACCTCACCTGACCATCCTGGAGTCCTGCGTATGGAGCGTGCCCCGAGGGAAGTCGTGTCCACCCTCCACACAACTGCACACTGGCCAGGGAAGATTCAACTAACTGTGAGTAAAACCACCGGCTACACCGTGTCCACTGTGACAAATTCCCTATCACTCACATATCCCTGTGGCTGGTGGCTGCACACCCATTCCAGTTATTACTTTGGTTACCCTTCTCTGAACCCTCTCCAGCTCTGCTATGTCTGCCTTGTTCACAGGAGCCCAGAACTGTACACAGTACTCCATGTGTGGTCTGACTAGTGATTTGTAAAGTGGCAGGACTATGTTCTCATCATGGGCATCTATGCCTCTTTTGATGAAACCCATTATCTTATTGGCCTTGGCAGCAGCTGTCTGACACTGGTTTCTACAGCTTAGTTTGCTGTTTACTAAAATTCCTAGCTCCTTTTCCATGTCAGTGTTACCCATTGTTTTACCATTTAGTATGCACTGGTGACTTGCATTATTCCTTCCTATGTGCATAACCTTACATTTGTCAGTGTTAAACCTCATCTGCCACTTCTCTGCCCAAGCCTCCAGTCTATCCAGATCCATCTGTAGCACCTTGATTGGAGTCCACCTATGGTAAGTTCAGGTGACTGGATATGATTTGTAACGATACACCCCTGTTTAAACAAGATTTCACAGCTGAAATGGATATCAGAGCAAAAAACAATCCATGAAGAAGAATGAACTGCCAGCTGAGTCTGAGACAGGCCTGTGTACAGTAAAGGCACTGATCTGGAGAAGAGTACAAAAAATGTCGTCTGCACTAAAAGTTCCCTAGAGCACGGAGGCTTACATTATTATTAAATGTAAGATGTGAGAAACAACCCTCTTCCTTTAGCATTGTCTTTTTAAACAGAGAGTACCTTTTTTTTTTTTTAAATAAAATTGTCTGCTACCTGTCAGATTAAAACTATAGGTTAAAGCAGATATTACTCAAGGTGGTGCATTACAGATAGAAAAAGCAGTTCCTGGAGATTAGGTGCTATAGCAATGCGGTTAATGCCCCTTTCACACGAGCGGGAGACTCGCATGTCTCCCGCAACGCATCTACAGGGCTGGACTCGGCACTGACAGGGATCGCATAGCATTATATGCGATCCCAGTAAGTGCAGGAGTCCAGCCCTGTAGATGCATTGTGGGAGACATGCGAGTCTCCCGCTCGTGTGAAAGGGGCATAATATAACAGAGCTTAGTGAGCTGCTCACCAATGACACCTGAGGGACCGGCAGAAGCCCTCTACCCATGCATATTCACATGCTAAGATTCTGTCTGAACCCTCAGAGTCTCCATCAGAGGCACCACAACCTCTGGACAATTTATAATGCAATCTCTGCTGTGTTGCATCATTGTGGTTACTTGGCCTCATTGTTTTTACTAGTCAATATTTAACTTTGAGCCACTTATTAAGTATCGTTTCTGGGAAATGTGTTGCATTTATGTATCAAATCATGTTCTGCTTCTTATAGGGGTAATTTAATAAACTAGGGTTCATGCAGTGGTGTCCACAGATCTCATGGGACCCCATATCAAAACTTAGTATAGGCCCCCTGCACCTAGTTTCCCAGTGTACGTGCGTCAGTTACTCTCAGGCAATGCAGAACATGCCAAATCTAAGAATAAAAAAAACCTTATGTTTTTGGTGCTGCAGGATCTATAGAAGTAGGTCACCTTCACCACAAACAAGTTCAGATATTTAGCTCTGCATTGCCGATATCCTGAACCAGAAATCCATAGCAGCTGGGAAGACCAAGTTTCTCCTCTCCACACGAGCACGCAGACATTCACTGTAAGCTGGCCGTGTTGCCTCTCTCTCTCCCGGTTTCCTCCTCCTGAAATCCCTCTCAGGGACAAACCAGAGAAGATCCAAGATAGTGAAGTACTGCAGCCAAGGATATTTATTATACTTACAGGATATTGTATAAAACACAAATATTATACAACCAGATGTCCTGGCAAGCCCGACTTTCGCCACACTTTATCAAGGGCAAAACCTGGGTCGAGCTTGCCAGGACATCTGGTTTTATTATATGCAGGAGTACATCACCAATGAGGTCAGGTGATCGCCTCAGGCAGCACCAGGTAGGGGCAAAAAGGGGCAGGGAAAGGGCCATGGGCAATGAGCGCTTTCATTGTGGCAGAGGGATTACGTTAAGAAATTGGCATGGGGGGGGGCACCATTTCAGTTTTTGCCTCAGGCTGCAGAAAGGCTAGGTGCACCCCTGATTATATGCACACTAATGACTTTAAACTATTTTATTCTGTCAGTGAAAAACATTTTGTTCAGCTTGCTGCAGTGTTTTCTGCATTGCATTGTTTCCTGGTGGATGTCATCTTGAGTTTTTCACATGCATGGAAATAACCAGGGCCGGTTTTATACAAAGTGTGGCCCTGGACAAAATTGAAAGTGGGGCCCCAAATCCTGAAATACTGGACCAGCAGTCTGACAGGACTTTGTAGGCACGGACAGTGGTTGCAACCACAGCAGCTGATTGTAGAATGCCACATTATCCCTCTTTAGCCTTTCCACTATAAGGCCTCTTTCACACGGGCGTCACAGATTCAGTCCGGATGCGTTCCGGGAAATCCGCACGCATCCGCACCAATCCGCATACAATCGCAGTCAGTTTTGACTGCGATTGCGTACGTTTGTTCAGTTTTTTCCGCGCGGGTGCAAAGCGTTTTAATGCGTATTTCACGCGCGTGATAAAAAAATGAATGTTTACAAACAACATCTCTTAGCAACCATCAGTGAATCACGCATTGCATCCGCACTTGCGTGTGGATGCAATGCGTTATTCACGCAGCCCCATTCACTTCTACGGAGCCAGGGCTGCGTGAAAAACGCAGAATATAGAACATGTGATGCGTGAAAAAATTTGCCCATGTGAAAAGCCCCATTGAAATGAATGGGTCAGGATTCAGTGTGGGTGCAATGCGTTCGCATCAAGCATTGCACCCGCGCGGAAATCTCGCCCGTGTGAAAGGGGCCTAAGGCTCCTTTCAGACGAGCGCGTGTTACACTGTGGACTCGCAGCGAGACACCCGGTCTGAACTTCCAGCACTGCCGGGGTCGCATAGCATTATATTGATTTATGATGCTATATAACCCTTACAGTTCTGGAATGTATTGAATAGCACTGGATACATTGCAGACCTCCAAGGGTTACACAGCATCATAAATCAATATAATGCTATGCGATGCCCGCAGTGCTGGACGTTCATGCCAGGTGCCTGACACTCGCTCGTCTGCTGATCCCGCAGCCTCTTTGGGTATATTCACACAGAGTATTTTCTGCACTTAAAAAACCTAATTCATAATCTGCAGTTTATAAAACCACAAGCAGAAAAAAAGGGGTTGTCCCATCCATCCCTTGAAGTGAAGGGAGAGCCCAGTGTGCATGTATGGTCATCCTCCATTATGCTTTGAGTGTTCTGAAAATAGCCAATCACTGGCAATTCCATAGCAGTGAATGGAGATAATGCTGCGCATGCACACTGTTATTAGGGATCTGTGGATGACACATGGTTATGAGGGATCTGTGGATGACACACTGTTATGGGGATCTGTGGATAACGCACAGTTATTAGGGATCTGTGGAGGACACACTGTTATGGGGGATCTGTGGATAACACACTGTTATTGGAGATCTGTGGATAACACACTGTTATTGGGGATCTGTGGATGACACACTGTTATTGGGGAATCTGTGGATGACACACTGTTATTGGGGATCTGTGGATGACACACTGTTATTGGGGAATCTGTGGATGACACACTGTTATGGGGGAATCTGTGGATGACACATTGTTATCGGGAATCTGTGGATGACACACAGTTATGGGGATCGTGGATAACGCACTGTTATGGGGATCTGTGGATGACACTGTTATGGAGGATCTGTGGATGACACACAGTTATGCGGGATCTGTGGATGACACACGGTTATGAGGGATCTGTGGATGACACACCGTTATGGGGGGATCTGTGGATGACACCGTTATGGGGGATCTGTGGATGACACACCTTTGTGGGGGATCTGTGGATGACACACTGTTAAGGGGGATCAGTGGATGACACACTGTTATGGAGGATCTGTGGATGACACACCGTTATGGGGGATCTGTGGATGACACACCGTTATGGGGGATCTGTGGATGACACACCGTTATTGGGGATCTGTGGATGACACACTGTTATGGGGGAATCTGTGGATGACACACTGTTATGGGGAATCTGTGAATGACACACTGTTATGGGGGAATCTGTGGATGACACACTGTTATGGGGGAATCTGTGGATGACACATTGTTATCGGGAATCTGTGGATGACACACAGTTATGGGGATCGTGGATAACGCACTGTTATGGGGATCTGTGGATGACACTGTTATGGAGGATCTGTGGATGACACACAGTTATGCGGGATCTGTGGATGACACACGGTTATGAGGGATCTGTGGATGACACACCGTTATGGGGGGGATCTGTGGATGACACCGTTATGGGGAATCTGTGGATGACACACCTTTGTGGGGGATCTGTGGATGACACACTGTTATTGGGGATCTGTGGATGACACACTGTTATTGGGGATCTGTGGATGACACACTGTTATTGGGGATCTGTGGATGACACACTGTTATGGGGGAATCTGTGGATGACACACTGTTATGGGGGAATCTGTGGATGACACATTGTTATCGGGAATCTGTGGATGACACACAGTTATGGCGATCGTGGATAACGCACTGTTATGGGGATCTGTGGATGACACTGTTATGGAGAATCTGTGGATGACACACAGTTATGCGGGATCTGTGGATGACACACGGTTATGAGGGATCTGTGGATGACACACCGTTATGGGGGGATCTGTGGATGACACCGTTATGGGGGATCTGTGGATGACACACCTTTGTGGGGGATCTGTGGATGACACACTGTTAAGGGGGATCAGTGGATGACACACTGTTATGGAGGATCTGTGGATGACACACCGTTATGGGGGATCTGTGGATGACACACCGTTATGGGGGATCTGTGGATGACACACCGTTATGGGGGGGATCTGTGGATGACACACCGTTATGGGGGATCTGTGGATGACACACCGTTATGGGGGATCAGTGGATGACACACCGTTAAGGGGGATGAGTGGATGACACACCGTTAAGGGGGATCAGTGGATGACACACCGTTAAGGGGGATCAGTGGATGACACACCGTTAAGGGGGATCAGTGGATGACACACTGTTAAGGGGGATCAGTGGATGACACTGTTATGGAGGATCTGTGGATGACACACTGTTATTGGGGATCTGTGGATGACACACTGTTATTGGGGATCTGTGGATGACACACTGTTATTGGGGATCTGTGGATGACACACTGTTATGGGGGAATCTGTGGATGACACACTGTTATGGGGGAATCTGTGGATGACACACAGTTATGGCGATCGTGGATAACGCACTGTTATGGGGATCTGTAGATGACACTGTTATGGAGAATCTGTGGATGACACACAGTTATGCGGGATCTGTGGATGACACACGGTTATGAGGGATCTGTGGATGACACACCGTTATGGGGGGATCTGTGGATGACACCGTTATGGGGGATCTGTGGATGACACACCTTTGTGGGGGATCTGTGGATGACACACTGTTAAGGGGGATCAGTGGATGACACACTGTTATGGAGGATCTGTGGATGACACACCGTTATGGGGGATCTGTGGATGACACACCGTTATGGGGGATCTGTGGATGACACACCGTTATGGGGGGGATCTGTGGATGACACACCGTTATGGGGGATCTGTGGATGACACACCGTTATGGGGGATCAGTGGATGACACACCGTTAAGGGGGATGAGTGGATGACACACCGTTAAGGGGGATCAGTGGATGACACACCGTTAAGAGGGATCAGTGGATGACACACCGTTAAGGGGGATCAGTGGATGATACACTGTTAAGGGGGATCAGTGGATGACACTGTTATGGAGGATCAGTGGATGACACACCGTTATGGGGATCTGTGGATGACACACTGTTATTGGGGATCTGTGGATGACACACTGTTATGGGGATCTGTAGATGACACACTGTTATTGGGGATCTGTGGATGACACACTGTTATGGGGGATCTGTGGATGACACACTGTTATGGGGGATCTGTGGATGACACACTGTTATGGGGGATCTGTGGATGACACATTGTTATGGGGAATCTGTGAATGAAATTGTTATGGGGGTCTGTGAATGACATCGTTATAGGGGATCCGTGGATTACACACTGTTATAAGAGATCTGAGAAAGACACGCTATTATGGAGGATCTGTGGATGACAGTATTATGAGGGATCTGTGGATGACACACGGTTATGAGGGATCTGTGGATGACACACAGTTATGGGGATAGTGGATAACGCACTGTTATGGGGATCTGTGGATGACACTGTTATGGAGGATCTGTGGATGACACACAGTTATGCGGGATCTGTGGATGACACACGGTTATAAGGGATCTGTGGATGACACACCGTTATGGGGGGATCTGTGGATGACACCGTTATGGGGGATCTGTGGATGACACACCTTTGTGGGGGATCTGTGGATGACACACTGTTAAGGGGGATCAGTGGATGACACACTGTTATGGAGGATCTGTGGATGACACACCGTTATGGGGGATCTGTGGATGACACACCGTTATGGGGGATCTGTGGATGACACACTGTTATTGGGGATCTGTGGATGACACACTGTTATTGGGGATCTGTGGATGACACACTGTTATTGGGGATCTGTGGATGACACACTGTTATGGGGGAATCTGTGGATGACACACTGTTATGGGGGAATCTGTGGATGACACATTGTTATCGGGAATCTGTGGATGACACACAGTTATGGCGATCGTGGATAACGCACTGTTATGGGGATCTGTGGATGACACTGTTATGGAGAATCTGTGGATGACACACAGTTATGCGGGATCTGTGGATGACACACGGTTATGAGGGATCTGTGGATGACACACCGTTATGGGGGGATCTGTGGATGACACCGTTATGGGGGATCTGTGGATGACACACCTTTGTGGGGGATCTGTGGATGACACACTGTTAAGGGGGATCAGTGGATGACACACTGTTATGGAGGATCTGTGGATGACACACCGTTATGGGGGATCTGTGGATGACACACCGTTATGGGGGGGATCTGTGGATGACACACCGTTATGGGGGATCTGTGGATGACACACCATTATGGGGGATCAGTGGATGACACACCGTTAAGGGGGATGAGTGGATGACACACCGTTAAGGGGGATCAGTGGATGACACACCGTTAAGGGGGATCAGTGGATGACACACCGTTAAGGGGGATCAGTGGATGACACACTGTTAAGGGGGATCAGTGGATGACACACTGTAATGGGGGATCTGTGGATGACACTGTTATGGAGGATCTGTGGATGACACACCGTTATGGGGATCTGTGGATGACACACTGTTATTGGGGATCTGTGGATGACACACTGTTATGGGGATCTGTGGATGACACACTGTTATTGGGGATCTGTGGATGACACACTGTTATGGGGGATCTGTGGATGACACACTGTTATGGGGGATCTGTGGATGACACACTGTTATGGGGGATCTGTGGATGACACATTGTTATGGGGAATCTGTGAATGAAATTGTTATGGGGGTCTGTGAATGACATCGTTATAGGGGATCCGTGGATTACACACTGTTATAAGAGATCTGAGAAAGACACGCTATTATGGAGGATCTGTGGATGACAGTATTATGAGGGATCTGTGGATGACACACGGTTATGAGGGATCTGTGGATGACACACAGTTATGGGGATAGTGGATAACGCACTGTTATGGGGATCTGTGGATGACACTGTTATGGAGGATCTGTGGATGACACACAGTTATGCGGGATCTGTGGATGACACACGGTTATGAGGGATCTGTGGATGACACACCGTTATGGGGGGATCTGTGGATGACACCGTTATGGGGGATCTGTGGATGACACACCTTTGTGGGGGATCAGTGGATGACACACTGTTAAGGGGGATCAGTGGATGACACACTGTTATGGAGGATCTGTGGATGACACACCGTTATGGGGGATCTGTGGATGACACACCGTTATGGGGGATCTGTGGATGACACACCGTTATGGGGGGGATCTGTGGATGACACACCGTTATGGGGGATCTGTGGATGACACACCGTTAAGGGGGATGAGTGGATGACACACCGTTAAGGGGGATGAGTGGATGACACACCGTTAAGGGGGATCAGTGGATGACACACCGTTAAGGGGGATCAGTGGATGACACACCGTTAAGGGGGATCAGTGGATGACACACCGTTAAGGGGGATCAGTGGATGACACACCGTTATGGGGGATCAGTGAATGACACACTGTTAAGGGGGATCAGTGGATGACACACTGTAATGGGGGATCTGTGGTTGACACACTGTAATGGGGGATCTGTGGATGACACTGTTATGGAGGATCTGTGGATGACACACCGTTATGGGGATCTGTGGATGACACACTGTTACGGGGATCTGTGGATGACACACTGTTATGGGGATCTGTGGATGACACACTGTTATGGGGGATCTGTGGATGACACACTGTTATGGGGGATCTGTGGATGACACACTGTTATGGGGGATCTGTGGATGACACACTGTTATGGGGGATCTGTGGATGACACATTGTTATGGGGAATCTGTGAATGAAATTGTTATGGGGGTCTGTGAATGACATCGTTATAGGGGATCCGTGGATTACACACTGTTATAGGAGATCTGAGGAAGACACGCTATTATGGAGGATCTGTGGATGACAGTATTATGAGGGATCTGTGGATGACACACGGTTATGAGGGATCTGTGGATGACACACCGTTATGGGGGGGATCTGTGGATGACACACCGTTATGGGGGGATCTGTGGATGACACCGTTATGGGGGATCTGTGGATGACACACCTTTGTGGGGGATCTGTGGATGACACACTGTTAAGGGGGATCAGTGGATGACACACTGTTATGGAGGATCTGTGGATGACACACCGTTATGGGGGATCTGTGGATGACACACCGTTATGGGGGATCTGTGGATGACACACCGTTATGGGGGGGATCTGTGGATGACACACCGTTATGGGGGATCTGTGGATGACACACCGTTATGGGGGATCAGTGGATGACACACCATTAAGGGGGATGAGTGGATGACACACCGTTAAGGGGGATCAGTGGATGACACACCGTTAAGGGGGATCAGTGGATGACACACCGTTAAGGGGGATCAGTGGATGACACACTGTTAAGGGGGATCAGTGGATGACACACTGTAATGGGGGATCTGTGGATGACACTGTTATGGAGGATCTGTGGATGACACACCGTTATGGGGGGGATCTGTGGATGACACACTGTTATTGGGGATCTGTGGATGACACACTGTTATGGGGATCTGTGGATGACACACTGTTATTGGGGATCTGTGGATGACACACTGTTATGGGGGATCTGTGGATGACACACTGTTATGGTGGATCTGTGGATGACACACTGTTATGGGGGATCTGTGGATGACACACTGTTATGGGGGATCTGTGGATGACACATTGTTATGGGGAATCTGTGAATGAAATTGTTATGGGGGTCTGTGAATGACATCGTTATAGGGGATCCGTGGATTACACACTGTTATAAGAGATCTGAGAAAGACACGCTATTATGGAGGATCTGTGGATGACAGTATTATGAGGGATCTGTGGATGACACACGGTTATGAGGGATCTGTGGATGACACACAGTTATGGGGATAGTGGATAACGCACTGTTATGGGGATCTGTGGATGACACTGTTATGGAGGATCTGTGGATGACACACAGTTATGCGGGATCTGTGGATGACACACGGTTATGAGGGATCTGTGGATGACACACCGTTATGAAGGGATCTGTGGATGACACCGTTATGGGGGATCTGTGGATGACACACCTTTGTGGGGGATCTGTGGATGACACACTGTTAAGGGGGATCAGTGGATGACACACTGTTATGGGGGGGATCTGTGGATGACACACCGTTATGGGGGATCTGTGGATGACACACCGTTATGGGGGATCTGTGGATGACACACCGTTAAGGGGGATGAGTGGATGACACACCGTTAAGGGGGATCAGTGGATGACACACCGTTAAGGGGGATCAGTGGATGACACACCGTTAAGGGGGATCAGTGGATGACACACCGTTAAGGGGGATCAGTGGATGACACACCGTTAAGGGGGATCAGTGGATGACACACCTTTATGGGGGATCAGTGAATGACACACTGTTAAGGGGGATCAGTGGATGACACACTGTAATGGGGGATCTGTGGATGACACACTGTAATGGGGGATCTGTGGATGACACTGTTATGGAGGATCTGTGGATGACACACCGTTATGGGGATCTGTGGATGACACACTGTTACGGGGATCTGTGGATGACACACTGTTATGGGGATCTGTGGATGACACACTGTTATGGAGGATCTGTGGATGACAGTATTATGAGGGATCTGTGGATGACACACGGTTATGAGGGATCTGTGGATGACACACCGTTATGGGGGGGATCTGTGGATGACACACCGTTATGGGGGGGATCTGTGGATGACACACCGTTATGGGGGGATATGTGGATGACACACCGTTATGGGGGGATCTGTGGATGACACACCGTTATGGGGGATCTGTGGATGACACACCGTTATGCGGGATCTGTGGATGACACACCGTTATGGGGGATCTGTGGATGACACACTGTTATGGGGGATCTGTGGATGACACACTGTTATGGGGATCTGTGGATGACACACTGTTATGGGGGATCTGTGGATGACACACTGTTATGGGGGATCTGTGGATGACACATTGTTATGGGGAATCTGTGAATGACATTGTTATGGGGGTCTGTGAATTACATCGTTATAGGGGATCCGTGGATTGCACACTTTTATAGGAGATCTGAGGAAGACATGCTATTATGGAGGATCTGTGGATGACAATATTATCGGGGGTCTGTGGAGGACACGCTATTATGGGGGATCCGTGGATTGCACACTTTTATAGGAGATCTGAGGAAGACATGCTATTATGGAGGATCTGTGGATGACAATATTATCGGGGGTCTGTGGAGGACACGCTATTATGGGGGATCCGTGGATTACATATTGTTATGGGGGTCTGTGGAAAACACACTGATTTAATTTATTGACACTGCTATGGGGGATGTCGCAGTGATACTGCCACAATATGTGACATAGCTTTACAGAACTTTATTAGCAGCCCTGGTCTGCTCCCCTCAAAAACTGAAAAAAAAAGATACTGCTAATTTGGACCTCAGACTTTTAATCTACACACTAACGCCCCCCTTTCCCCCAATAAACAATTCAGACCACCTAAACAAAGCCCTCTATGGCCCAGACAGCCACGTCTGCGTCACAAGAACCACACAAGCACGCTGTTTGGTGGTGTCCTAAAAGTGCTACAGATCTAACTCATACTGGAGTCACACAGAACCCACAGGACACAAGGAGCTCACATAGAGGGAACACAGATAGCACACACAGCTAACACAGGGCATACAGTGGGAGTACAGAGAGCACACACAATTCACAAAGGGGGCACAGGAAGAACAAACAGCTCATACAGTGGGCACACAAGGAGTACACACTGGGAGCACACAAGGCAAAAGGAGAACACACAGGGGGCACACGGGGTGCACATAGAGGGCCCAGGGAGTTCAAATAGAGGGCACAGGGAGGACACACAGAAGTAACTGGGAGAACACACAGCGGGCACAGGCAGAACACACAGCAAAGTGGGCACAAGGAGCACATACGGGGAGCACATACAGAGGGCACAAGGAGCATGCACAGAGGACACAGGGAACGCGCACACAGAGGGCACAGGGAGCACACACACATATAGAGGCCACAGGGAGCGTACACAGGGGACACAGGGAGCGTACACAGGGGACACAGGAAGCGTACACAGGGGACACAGGGAGCCCACACAGGGGACACAGGGAGCCCACACAGGGGGCACAGGGAGCCCACACAGGGGGCACAGGGAGCCCACACAGCGGGGCACAGAGAGCCCATACAGCGGGGCACAGAAAGCCCATACAGCGGGGCACAGAGAGCCCACACAGCGGGCACAGAGAGCCCACACAGCGGGCACAGAGAGAGCGCATAGGAGGGGGCACAGGGAGCCCACACAGAGGGCACGGGGGCACATGCGACGAGCACAAGGAGGACACACAGGGGCACACACAGGAGCACTCACAGCGGACACAGATGGAAAAGGGAGCTCACAGAGGGAGCACAGGGGAAACAGGGAGCTGACAGTGGGAACTCACAGGTCAGTGACCATCAGTACTTGAGGGCAGTGCAGGGCTGCTACAATGAGAGTGTGACCCCAGGACCCCTGCACCTGCTTCCTCCTTCACAGACACCTACTGGAAGGACTTACCAGCTGCAGAGGGAACAGGCCAGGTGCTTTGATAAGAGGGTCCTGGGAGCCCCCAGCAGCTGAGTTCAGAGCCTGGGAGTAGGAGGCAGCAGAAGGCCCAGACATCCCAGTCTGATGTTTAGGCCTCCAACCTGGAGCAAGTGCAGGCAAAGGATGGGGGCGGGGCTATGTTAGCTCAAAAAGAAAATACATACAATGCAACAGCACACTGCTAACCAGATAAAGCACAAAATGCCATAGAGATATGAAGTATTCTGGAGCTAATGCTATGCTTGTTTGGTAAATAGAGATTCTTGGCAAATATATTTTGTACAAAATTATCTGGGCCCATTCACCAAATCGGCCAGGTGATCTCTGTAGAACGGGAACCTAACACTATTTCCTACCTGTTATGTGCCAACCTTGGCTTTTGTATAATCAGGGGGTGTTTGGTTCCAAATGCATGCTGGGTCCCTTCTGCCTTTTGCCATTTATAGTGCTTCAAAGGCCTCCACTAATACAGGGATGCAGGTACCAAGCATGCATGCCGAGTCCACTCGGCTTTATAGTTACACTAGTTAAAATCAGCCTATGGAGCAGACGGGGCTAGTCAGGAGTGCATGACCAAATGGAGTAGCCACACCTCCAGTACAAACTTACAAAGAAAAAAGGGGATTTCAGTCTGCACATCCCAGTGGGCAGGTGTACGTTGCTATGGCTGAGTGCAATGAAAAAGAAAATACATACAATGCAACAGCACACTGCTAACCAGATAAAGCACAAAATGCCATAGAGATATGAAGTATTCTGGAGCTAATGCTATGCTTGTTTGGTAAATAGAGATTCTTGGCAAATATATTTTGTACAAAATTATCTGGGCCCGTTCACCAAATCGTCCAGGTGATCTCTGTAGAACGGGAACCTAACACTATTTCCTACCTGTTATGTGCCAACCTTGGTTTTTGTATAATCAGGGGGTGTTTGGTTCCACATGCATGCTGGGTCCCTTCTGCCTTTTGCCATTTGTAGTGCTTCAAAGGCCTCCACTAATACAGGGATGCAGGTACCAAGCATGCATGCCGAGTCCACTCGGCTTTATAGTTACACTAGTTAAAATCAGCCTATGGAGCTCCCCACTTCTAAATAATGCAATCAACCATCTAGAGAGAGATAGTAGAAATAAGAACAAACAGAAGAATAATTATATAATACATCATTACATACAAATATCATCTAAAAAATCATTATACTTACCCATCGCAATCAGGAGAATTGAAAAAAAAGAAAAATGAGAAGGACTGTATAAGAAGAAGTGATAGAGGTAAACAACATATAGAGATAATAAGACCATAGGACACAACATAAACTGATAAAAGAATATAGAAAAAAAACACCATATTTACAATATATCAAGACTTATGGGCCAGAAGTATTTATGGACAAGATTATAACAATATCAGAATGAATTTTATTTTCTGTTTCTGTATTTTATTTCTGTATTTTATTGTACATATTTTATTATTGATGAATATATATATATGTAGTATTTATTTAAGGTTCATATATATATCCCCACTTTATGAGCATACTTTATTTAATATGATAAGAAATAACTTCTTTCTACATTTACTATGTGGATTAAGCATACAATGAACTATATCAAACTCACAGTCCTATACAATCTAAATCCAGACTGGACTTTGACAACAACACAATCCGGACCAGATCTTATTCTTTCCCTACAAATGGGAGATCCTCTGTGCGCTATTTAAAGATGCCAGCCCTCCATACAGGTATAATGACCACTGAGGAAGGGGCATAATACTGAGTCCCCGAAATGCGTATGGTATTGGACTATACCTGTTTGAGGGCATCTAAGAGAATTTACACAATTCGATATTTAGAACTGTGTAGAAAATAAGAGGAGCTCCCGGATTCACACTTTGAAGTTGGATTTAAATAAGCTACATACTTGCAACATTAAGAACTATCACGACGTTCCAAGTGATACAACGTCTCTAGCATCATACTCTGCTTAACTCTGCTCATTTCTCTCACTACCTACAGCGCAGTCAACGCTATCAACTACTCAACAGCACCGGAACCCATGTTGGGACACCACGTGGGACGCCGAGTCAGGAGCAAACGCGCACAAACACTATCAGCCGCCAGTGTTTCCAACGCTCCTCTCTGTCAGCGCTGCAAGCCATACAGCATCACTGGAATCCACCAGGGAAGCTAACACCGATCGGAGAGAACGTGCAGCAGAAACAGAGATTTGAAAACTACAAGTGGTAAAGTACAAAAAAGGATTAACAAATAAAAGTATATATATTTACTCTCTGCACAGGTGACATATTTGTAAAATAATAGGTAAATTAGTGGCTCACCAATCAACAATAAATGGATAGGAGGTGCTACCTATCACTAGCTGTACCTCAAGCTATGTGGAACAAACAGAGTATAAACAAAAATGTGATGCGCACACTCTACACTTAGTTGCTATAGAGTAAAACAAATAGATAGGATTATTAATATAAATAATGCAATTTAATTATCAAGTAAACATTAGCAAAAATGCATGATAGCCTTATAAAATATCCATTAAGAATATATAAAAAAAATAAATGTCAATAAAATTAAAAATAGAAAAAAGGATCCTTTTGGAAGAAAATGTTAA
Source organism: Rhinella marina (assembly GCA_900303285.1). Classification (NCBI taxonomy): domain Eukaryota; kingdom Metazoa; phylum Chordata; class Amphibia; order Anura; family Bufonidae; genus Rhinella; species Rhinella marina. The sequence continues at coordinate 46,023 of ONZH01027239.1, forward strand.
CCAAGCGCTGGTCAAAAAATATATATTATAATAATAATAATAATATATGAAGGATATAGATACGTAATGTTGTATATATTTAACCAGTAGTTAAGTATGCAGCATATATTTATTATGCGCAATTAGTAGATGTCATTTTCTGTACGCATAAGCAGTTCTGTGGGTATATAGAATATCACCTTAGTTGATATGTTGTAACTAATTTTGATCCAGTCTAATTCGATACAACACATAGGCTTGTATATATAAGTACATTACCCTCCGGTGTACACTCTTCCTTGTCCGTACATTCGTCTCTGTGTGGGACTTCTATGCTGTAATCTCCTGGCTGCGCTGTACTACTCCGGCTTCGTTTTTTGGACTGTGATGTTCCGTCTGTATTTTTTCTTCTCCGGCGTGGATCTCGCAGTACCCAGCAGTGCGGCGTCCCGCCCCACGTGGTTTCCCGCGTGATACGGAGTTTTGGCGCCCAAATTCAAATTCAGATTCTCCCTGGTTAGTCTGGGGAGCGTAGGAGGCGTTTGTACGTATCTTTTTCGGAGGTATTTTCTGTCCAAAGGAAAGTCTATTTGTTAATAGTCTCCTTGATAGTTTTCTCTCCCTTGTACAATAATCGCTACTGTATATACTCTCTGCTGAATGTGCCTTTAGATAATCCACAGAATATTTACTAAACGCGTTTCGGGGCTTGCCTTGCCCCTTCCTCAGTAGTCTGTGGGTGTATGTCTTTTTGGCACTTTTTATGCAATCTCTTTAATTGGGCTCCACCTTTTTGGGTGGAGTTTCTCGTTTTTCTATTTTTTTATTTTTATAGTTTTTATTGTTTGCCACGGTCTTTTTTCTATATCCTGTGGGACTCTTATTCAAACAGGACCATATAAATCAATGAACAGAACCATATGAGTCAATAAACAGAACCTCATGAATCGATAAATAGAACATTCATTTTTTCTAGTACATACAGTCACCTGTGCAAATGTTACAAGGAATCAAATAAGCCAAAAACTATAATAGATATAAGGATAGTACACATGTGTCTCATATTGGCATCAGGCATAATCCATTTATTTTACTATCATTTATTCCTATTTTCCTTTATAATTCGGGATCATATTTCCCTTATAGACTCAATCATGGTATGTTACATTAGCATATTTTTACTTTTATCATCCAGGTAAGTACTTCTTGTTTACAGTATTTTTATAATACTTTTTATATTTTATTTTCAGTATGTTATTTTCAGTATTTTTTCTTTATTTTTTCTTTGTTCTTTCTTTCTTTTATTTGTGTTTTCTTATTTGTGTTTTCTTATAGAATTGACAGATGTGATGAATGGGGATGGGGGCCTCCCGAGGAGAGGAGATCAAGATGCTGGGAAAATACAGCCGGACCTTGATTTCCCGTCCCCTAAGGGCACCCATCCCATTTCTACAAGAATCCGAAAATCTCCATATCTGCATTCAGTCCTCCCGGGACTATGGTATCAAATTCGAAAATCCTTCTGGATTCAAGGCGGGACATATTGCTAATGTGGTTACCTCCTCTCCACTGCTTTGGAACTCTTTCCAATGCAGTGAAGGTAAGGTCCTTCGAGTTTTGATTATGGCATTCCTTAAAGTGTTTCGATACCGTATGTAATTCATATCCCTTTTTGATGTTATTGATATGTTCAGATATTCTTTGTTTCAGAGTTCTTTTTGTTCTGCTTACATACTGTTTATTGCAGGGGCATTGAAGAAGATAAATCACGTCTGTAGAGTTACATGATAGATGTTCCTTAATAGTATGAAGATGTATATTTCGTGTGGATTTTACTGTTAGTGTTTTTCTTGGAAATTTCGTGATCCTACAGTTGTTGCATAGGCCGCATCTGTAGAAGCCCTTTATATCCAACCAGGTTGGTTTTCCCTTTTGTTTGTTTTTTATAGTCGGTGCAATTTTTATTCCTAAGTTTGGGGCTTTTGTGTATACAATGGTTGGTTTCTCTGAAATTAATGAACCTATCGTTTTGTCTTTCCTAAGAATCGGCCAGTGTTTTGTGATTACTTTTTCTATTGTTTTGTATTGTGTATTGAATGGGAGTATCAGTCTGATATTATTTTATTGACGACATTATATAGAAGACATTATATTCATATGGAAAGACACTAAAGAAGAATTGACATCATTCCTAAACAATCTAAATTGAACACAATGAATATAATTTATCATTTACAAACAATATTAGTGACAAACAAATTGAATTCCTCGATATCTGTGTAAATATTTGGGACAACAAACTGATCTGTAAAACATATCAGAAAAGTGTAATGAAAAACGGGTATATACCATTCAATAGTTGCCACCTCCCACGATGGCTAAGAAATGTACCAACCAGCCAATTTAGGCGGATAAAAAGAAACTATACAGACATGGAGGAATTCAATAAAGAAGCCGATTCAATGAAAAAACAATTTATCCCAAAACACTATCCATTAGATATACGGTAGTAGAAAAATCATTAAATAAAGTAAAACAAATGGATAGAACACAATTTTTCCAACCGAAGTTGAGAAACCAATCAAAAGAAGATACCCTGGATCAAGAAAATAATATCAGACTGATACTCCCGTTCAATACACAATACAAAACAATAGAAAAAGGAATCACAAAACACTGGCCAATTCTTAGGAAAGACAAAACGATAGGTTCAGTAATTTCACTGAAAATAAAAATAATGAAAATAAAATATAAAAAGTATTATAAAAAATACTGTAAACAAGAAGTACTTACCTGGATGATAAAAGTAAAAATATGCTAATGTAACATACCATAATTGAGTCTATAAGGGAAATATGATCCCAAATTATAAAGGAAAATAGGAATAAATGATAGTACAAATAAATGGATTATGCCTGATGCCAATATGAGACACATGTGTACTATCCTTATATCTATTATAGTTTTTGGCTTATTTGATTCCTTGTAACATTTGCACAGGTGACTGTATGTACTAGAAAAAATGAATGTTTTATTTATCGATTCATGAGGTTCTGTTTATTGACTCATATGGTTCTGTTCATTGATTTATATGGTCCTGTTTGAATAAGAGTCCCACAGGATATAGAAAAAAGACCATGGCAAACAATAAAAACTATAAAAATAAAAAAATAGAAAAACGAGAAACTCCACCCAAAAAGGTGGAGCCCAATTAAAGAGATCACATAAAAAGTGCCAAAAAGACATACACCCACAGACTACTGAGGAAGGGGCAAGGCAAGCCCCAAAACGCGTTTAGTAAATATTCTGTGGATTATCTAAAGGCACATTCAGCGGAGAGTATATAGAGATTATTGTACAAGGGAGAGAAAACTATCAAGGAGACTATTAACAAATAGACTTTCCTTTGGACAGAAAATACCTCCGAAAAAGATACGTACAAACGCCTCCTACGCTCCCCAGACTAACCAGGGAGAATCTGAATTTGAATTTGGGCGCCAAAACTCCGTATCACGCGGGAACCCACGTGGGACGCCACGCGGGAGGCCGCACTGCTGGGTACTGCGAGATCCACGCCGGAGAAGAAAAAATACAGACGGAACATTGCAGTACAAAAAACGAAGCCGGAGTAGTACAGCGCTGCCGGGAGATTGCAGCATAGAAGTCCCACACAGAGACGAATGTACGGACAAGGAAGAGTGTACACCGGAGGGTAATGTACTTATATATACAAGCCTATGTGTTGTATCGAATTAGACTGGATCAAAATTAGTTACAACATATCAACTAAGGTGATATTCTATATACCCACAGAACTGCTTATGCGTACAGAAAATGACATCTACTAATTGCGCATAATAAATATATGCTGCATACTTAACTACTGGTTAAATATATACAACATTACGTATCTATATCCTTCATATATTATTATATATATTTTTTGACCAGCGCTTGGTTAACATTTTCTTCCAAAAGGATCCTTTTTTCTATTTTTAATTTTATTGACTTTTATTTATTTTTTTATATATTCTTAATGGATATTTTATAAGGCTATCATGCATTTTTGCTAATGTTTACTTGATAATTAAATTGCATTATTTATATTAATAATCCTATCTATTTGTTTTACTCTATAGCAACTAAGTGTAGAGTGTGCGCATCACATTTTTGTTTATACAGGTGACATATTACCTATATCCTTGTGGAATAACATTGACTCATTTAATGGTGGTGATTAACCTTACATGTAGCTGAGAAGTATATGAAACGCTATCTATAATACAACTCGTGGACCAAAAGGAACTATTATAATCCCAGTACATATAAAAGGGACTACCACAGTGGACTACATTATTTTTTATCAACCATATACTTTTTATCCACTATTATTTTTATTTCTTACTTTTTATATATCAATATATCTAATATTTTCCTTTTTTTTTCCATTTTTTAAATATTTTTTTCTTTTTTGTATAATGTACAATATTTCTAATATGTATATTTTTTACTTATATAATAAATGTTTTTGATGTAATATTGAGATAGTCACATGTTATAATTCATAGGAGCAGTGACAATTTATCTATTTATATAGCACGGCCCATACTAACATCTGATATAAACTAACATATCTGGTTCCTATGACCATCTGATTGATATAAGAAATATATCACCGTTCACAAGAACATAATACACCAGATGAGGAGTGTGCCCATTAACAATAGCTTTCAAATTTTCAAATTTATTTTTTGTTCTGAGACTAGGGGTAGGTCTCCTAATAGGAGCACCTTCGTTCCATTTCTGAAGTAGGTGAGCCACCACACAAATATCTATATATTTATACCTAGTCTGTTATATCAATAGAATTATCAGAGCCCATACCGGGGTGATAAGATAAGAGGAGGACTCAGCATCTGTATTAATAAGTAGCAAACTGGACATACAATATAAATTCTGACAGTTTGCACCAAATGATAATGACCAGAGGCCTGGATGTATTTCTGGAGGGTAATAATATTACAGGTTATAGTTACTAGAGATGGGTCGTTGATCCAGGGAGTGATTCTGATTGCCTGATTGGAGTCCAGAAGGAATTTTTTCCCCTAAAGTGGGGAAAATTGGCTTCTACCTCACAGGGGTTTTTTGCCTTTCTCTGGATCAACTTGTAGGAAAACAGGCTAAACTGGATGGACAGATGTCTTTTTGTCTTTTTTTGGCCTTATAAACTATGTTACTATGTATATGTTACCAAGGAGTGGTAATCTAAGGCTACAGTGCCAACATAAAAGTGCACATATATATATATATATATATATATATATATATATATATATATATATATATATATATAAATTCTGAATTCCCCTGGAATCAGTATCATCTGAAGGGGACTTTTAACAAAAATACATAAAAAGTTGCTATACAAAGAAGGA
>ONZH01027240.1:0-21130 GCA_900303285.1 Rhinella marina
TTTTTTTTTATATTTCTAGGTACACAGCCGTGTACTAACAGTTCAGACGGTGTGTATTAACACCACGTATATAAAATTATTTTGCAAGAGAACGCACAGTACAGGTGCCAATGAAAAGGCCTATTTTTTTATATTTCTAGGTACACAGCCGTGTACTAACAGTTCAGACGGTGTGTATTAACACCACGTATATAAAATTATTTTGCAAGAGAACGCACAGTACAGGTGCCAATGAAAAGGCCTATTTTTTTATATTTCTAGGTACACAGCCGTGTACTAACAGTTCAGACGGTGTGTATTAACACCACGTATATAAAATTATTTTGCAAGAGAACGCACAGTACAGGTGCCAATGAAAAGGCCTATTTTTTTATATTTCTAGGTACACAGCCGTGTACTAACAGTTCAGACGGTGTGTATTAACACCACGTATATAAAATTATTTTGCAAGAGAACGCACAGTACAGGTGCCAATGAAAAGGCCTATTTTTTTTATATTTCTAGGTACACAGCCGTGTACTAACAGTTCAGACGGTGTGTATTAACACCACGTATATAAAATTATTTTGCAAGAGAACGCACAGTACAGGTGCCAATGAAAAGGCCTATTTTTTTTATATTTCTAGGTACACAGCCGTGTACTAACAGTTCAGACGGTGTGTATTAACACCACGTATATAAAATTATTTTGCAAGAGAACGCACAGTACAGGTGCCAATGAAAAGGCCTATTTTTTTTATATTTCTAGGTACACAGCCGTGTACTAACAGTTCAGACGGTGTGTATTAACACCACGTATATAAAATTATTTTGCAAGAGAACGCACAGTACAGGTGCCAATGAAAAGGCCTATTTTTTTATATTTCTAGGTACACAGCCGTGTACTAACAGTTCAGACGGTGTGTATTAACACCACGTATATAAAATTATTTTGCAAGAGAACGCACAGTACAGGTGCCAATGAAAAGGCCTATTTTTTTATATTTCTAGGTACACAGCCGTGTACTAACAGTTCAGACGGTGTGTATTAACACCACGTATATAAAATTATTTTGCAAGAGAACGCACAGTACAGGTGCCAATGAAAAGGCCTATTTTTTTTATATTTCTAGGTACACAGCCGTGTACTAACAGTTCAGACGGTGTGTATTAACACCACGTATATAAAATTATTTTGCAAGAGAACGCACAGTACAGGTGCCAATGAAAAGGCCTATTTTTTTTATATTTCTAGGTACACAGCCGTGTACTAACAGTTCAGACGGTGTGTATTAACACCACGTATATAAAATTATTTTGCAAGAGAACGCACAGTACAGGTGCCAATGAAAAGGCCTATTTTTTTATATTTCTAGGTACACAGCCGTGTACTAACAGTTCAGACGGTGTGTATTAACACCACGTATATAAAATTATTTTGCAAGAGAACGCACAGTACAGGTGCCAATGAAAAGGCCTATTTTTTTTATATTTCTAGGTACACAGCCGTGTACTAACAGTTCAGACGGTGTGTATTAACACCACGTATATAAAATTATTTTGCAAGAGAACGCACAGTACAGGTGCCAATGAAAAGGCCTATTTTTTTTATATTTCTAGGTACACAGCCGTGTACTAACAGTTCAGACGGTGTGTATTAACACCACGTATATAAAATTATTTTGCAAGAGAACGCACAGTACAGGTGCCAATGAAAAGGCCTATTTTTTTTATATTTCTAGGTACACAGCCGTGTACTAACAGTTCAGACGGTGTGTATTAACACCACGTATATAAAATTATTTTGCAAGAGAACGCACAGTACAGGTGCCAATGAAAAGGCCTATTTTTTTATATTTCTAGGTACACAGCCGTGTACTAACAGTTCAGACGGTGTGTATTAACACCACGTATATAAAATTATTTTGCAAGAGAACGCACAGTACAGGTGCCAATGAAAAGGCCTATTTTTTTATATTTCTAGGTACACAGCCGTGTACTAACAGTTCAGACGGTGTGTATTAACACCACGTATATAAAATTATTTTGCAAGAGAACGCACAGTACAGGTGCCAATGAAAAGGCCTATTTTTTTATATTTCTAGGTACACAGCCGTGTACTAACAGTTCAGACGGTGTGTATTAACACCACGTATATAAAATTATTTTGCAAGAGAACGCACAGTACAGGTGCCAATGAAAAGGCCTATTTTTTTATATTTCTAGGTACACAGCCGTGTACTAACAGTTCAGACGGTGTGTATTAACACCACGTATATAAAATTATTTTGCAAGAGAACGCACAGTACAGGTGCCAATGAAAAGGCCTATTTTTTTTATATTTCTAGGTACACAGCCGTGTACTAACAGTTCAGACGGTGTGTATTAACACCACGTATATAAAATTATTTTGCAAGAGAACGCACAGTACAGGTGCCAATGAAAAGGCCTATTTTTTTATATTTCTAGGTACACAGCCGTGTACTAACAGTTCAGACGGTGTGTATTAACACCACGTATATAAAATTATTTTGCAAGAGAACGCACAGTACAGGTGCCAATGAAAAGGCCTATTTTTTTTATATTTCTAGGTACACAGCCGTGTACTAACAGTTCAGACGGTGTGTATTAACACCACGTATATAAAATTATTTTGCAAGAGAACGCACAGTACAGGTGCCAATGAAAAGGCCTATTTTTTTTATATTTCTAGGTACACAGCCGTGTACTAACAGTTCAGACGGTGTGTATTAACACCACGTATATAAAATTATTTTGCAAGAGAACGCACAGTACAGGTGCCAATGAAAAGGCCTATTTTTTTTATATTTCTAGGTACACAGCCGTGTACTAACAGTTCAGACGGTGTGTATTAACACCACGTATATAAAATTATTTTGCAAGAGAACGCACAGTACAGGTGCCAATGAAAAGGCCTATTTTTTTTATATTTCTAGGTACACAGCCGTGTACTAACAGTTCAGACGGTGTGTATTAACACCACGTATATAAAATTATTTTGCAAGAGAACGCACAGTACAGGTGCCAATGAAAAGGCCTATTTTTTTTATATTTCTAGGTACACAGCCGTGTACTAACAGTTCAGACGGTGTGTATTAACACCACGTATATAAAATTATTTTGCAAGAGAACGCACAGTACAGGTGCCAATGAAAAGGCCTATTTTTTTATATTTCTAGGTACACAGCCGTGTACTAACAGTTCAGACGGTGTGTATTAACACCACGTATATAAAATTATTTTGCAAGAGAACGCACAGTACAGGTGCCAATGAAAAGGCCTATTTTTTTATATTTCTAGGTACACAGCCGTGTACTAACAGTTCAGACGGTGTGTATTAACACCACGTATATAAAATTATTTTGCAAGAGAACGCACAGTACAGGTGCCAATGAAAAGGCCTATTTTTTTTATATTTCTAGGTACACAGCCGTGTACTAACAGTTCAGACGGTGTGTATTAACACCACGTATATAAAATTATTTTGCAAGAGAACGCACAGTACAGGTGCCAATGAAAAGGCCTATTTTTTTTATATTTCTAGGTACACAGCCGTGTACTAACAGTTCAGACGGTGTGTATTAACACCACGTATATAAAATTATTTTGCAAGAGAACGCACAGTACAGGTGCCAATGAAAAGGCCTATTTTTTTATATTTCTAGGTACACAGCCGTGTACTAACAGTTCAGACGGTGTGTATTAACACCACGTATATAAAATTATTTTGCAAGAGAACGCACAGTACAGGTGCCAATGAAAAGGCCTATTTTTTTTATATTTCTAGGTACACAGCCGTGTACTAACAGTTCAGACGGTGTGTATTAACACCACGTATATAAAATTATTTTGCAAGAGAACGCACAGTACAGGTGCCAATGAAAAGGCCTATTTTTTTATATTTCTAGGTACACAGCCGTGTACTAACAGTTCAGACGGTGTGTATTAACACCACGTATATAAAATTATTTTGCAAGAGAACGCACAGTACAGGTGCCAATGAAAAGGCCTATTTTTTTTATATTTCTAGGTACACAGCCGTGTACTAACAGTTCAGACGGTGTGTATTAACACCACGTATATAAAATTATTTTGCAAGAGAACGCACAGTACAGGTGCCAATGAAAAGGCCTATTTTTTTTATATTTCTAGGTACACAGCCGTGTACTAACAGTTCAGACGGTGTGTATTAACACCACGTATATAAAATTATTTTGCAAGAGAACGCACAGTACAGGTGCCAATGAAAAGGCCTATTTTTTTTATATTTCTAGGTACACAGCCGTGTACTAACAGTTCAGACGGTGTGTATTAACACCACGTATATAAAATTATTTTGCAAGAGAACGCACAGTACAGGTGCCAATGAAAAGGCCTATTTTTTTATATTTCTAGGTACACAGCCGTGTACTAACAGTTCAGACGGTGTGTATTAACACCACGTATATAAAATTATTTTGCAAGAGAACGCACAGTACAGGTGCCAATGAAAAGGCCTATTTTTTTATATTTCTAGGTACACAGCCGTGTACTAACAGTTCAGACGGTGTGTATTAACACCACGTATATAAAATTATTTTGCAAGAGAACGCACAGTACAGGTGCCAATGAAAAGGCCTATTTTTTTTATATTTCTAGGTACACAGCCGTGTACTAACAGTTCAGACGGTGTGTATTAACACCACGTATATAAAATTATTTTGCAAGAGAACGCACAGTACAGGTGCCAATGAAAAGGCCTATTTTTTTTATATTTCTAGGTACACAGCCGTGTACTAACAGTTCAGACGGTGTGTATTAACACCACGTATATAAAATTATTTTGCAAGAGAACGCACAGTACAGGTGCCAATGAAAAGGCCTATTTTTTTATATTTCTAGGTACACAGCCGTGTACTAACAGTTCAGACGGTGTGTATTAACACCACGTATATAAAATTATTTTGCAAGAGAACGCACAGTACAGGTGCCAATGAAAAGGCCTATTTTTTTATATTTCTAGGTACACAGCCGTGTACTAACAGTTCAGACGGTGTGTATTAACACCACGTATATAAAATTATTTTGCAAGAGAACGCACAGTACAGGTGCCAATGAAAAGGCCTATTTTTTTATATTTCTAGGTACACAGCCGTGTACTAACAGTTCAGACGGTGTGTATTAACACCACGTATATAAAATTATTTTGCAAGAGAACGCACAGTACAGGTGCCAATGAAAAGGCCTATTTTTTTTATATTTCTAGGTACACAGCCGTGTACTAACAGTTCAGACGGTGTGTATTAACACCACGTATATAAAATTATTTTGCAAGAGAACGCACAGTACAGGTGCCAATGAAAAGGCCTATTTTTTTATATTTCTAGGTACACAGCCGTGTACTAACAGTTCAGACGGTGTGTATTAACACCACGTATATAAAATTATTTTGCAAGAGAACGCACAGTACAGGTGCCAATGAAAAGGCCTATTTTTTTATATTTCTAGGTACACAGCCGTGTACTAACAGTTCAGACGGTGTGTATTAACACCACGTATATAAAATTATTTTGCAAGAGAACGCACAGTACAGGTGCCAATGAAAAGGCCTATTTTTTTATATTTCTAGGTACACAGCCGTGTACTAACAGTTCAGACGGTGTGTATTAACACCACGTATATAAAATTATTTTGCAAGAGAACGCACAGTACAGGTGCCAATGAAAAGGCCTATTTTTTTTATATTTCTAGGTACACAGCCGTGTACTAACAGTTCAGACGGTGTGTATTAACACCACGTATATAAAATTATTTTGCAAGAGAACGCACAGTACAGGTGCCAATGAAAAGGCCTATTTTTTTATATTTCTAGGTACACAGCCGTGTACTAACAGTTCAGACGGTGTGTATTAACACCACGTATATAAAATTATTTTGCAAGAGAACGCACAGTACAGGTGCCAATGAAAAGGCCTATTTTTTTATATTTCTAGGTACACAGCCGTGTACTAACAGTTCAGACGGTGTGTATTAACACCACGTATATAAAATTATTTTGCAAGAGAACGCACAGTACAGGTGCCAATGAAAAGGCCTATTTTTTTATATTTCTAGGTACACAGCCGTGTACTAACAGTTCAGACGGTGTGTATTAACACCACGTATATAAAATTATTTTGCAAGAGAACGCACAGTACAGGTGCCAATGAAAAGGCCTATTTTTTTTATATTTCTAGGTACACAGCCGTGTACTAACAGTTCAGACGGTGTGTATTAACACCACGTATATAAAATTATTTTGCAAGAGAACGCACAGTACAGGTGCCAATGAAAAGGCCTATTTTTTTTATATTTCTAGGTACACAGCCGTGTACTAACAGTTCAGACGGTGTGTATTAACACCACGTATATAAAATTATTTTGCAAGAGAACGCACAGTACAGGTGCCAATGAAAAGGCCTATTTTTTTTATATTTCTAGGTACACAGCCGTGTACTAACAGTTCAGACGGTGTGTATTAACACCACGTATATAAAATTATTTTGCAAGAGAACGCACAGTACAGGTGCCAATGAAAAGGCCTATTTTTTTATATTTCTAGGTACACAGCCGTGTACTAACAGTTCAGACGGTGTGTATTAACACCACGTATATAAAATTATTTTGCAAGAGAACGCACAGTACAGGTGCCAAATGAAAAGGCCTATTTTTTTATATTTCTAGGTACACAGCCGTGTACTAACAGTTCAGACGGTGTGTATTAACACCACGTATATAAAATTATTTTGCAAGAGAACGCACAGTACAGGTGCCAATGAAAAGGCCTATTTTTTTTATATTTCTAGGTACACAGCCGTGTACTAACAGTTCAGACGGTGTGTATTAACACCACGTATATAAAATTATTTTGCAAGAGAACGCACAGTACAGGTGCCAATGAAAAGGCCTATTTTTTTTATATTTCTAGGTACACAGCCGTGTACTAACAGTTCAGACGGTGTGTATTAACACCACGTATATAAAATTATTTTGCAAGAGAACGCACAGTACAGGTGCCAATGAAAAGGCCTATTTTTTTTATATTTCTAGGTACACAGCCGTGTACTAACAGTTCAGACGGTGTGTATTAACACCACGTATATAAAATTATTTTGCAAGAGAACGCACAGTACAGGTGCCAATGAAAAGGCCTATTTTTTTTATATTTCTAGGTACACAGCCGTGTACTAACAGTTCAGACGGTGTGTATTAACACCACGTATATAAAATTATTTTGCAAGAGAACGCACAGTACAGGTGCCAATGAAAAGGCCTATTTTTTTATATTTCTAGGTACACAGCCGTGTACTAACAGTTCAGACGGTGTGTATTAACACCACGTATATAAAATTATTTTGCAAGAGAACGCACAGTACAGGTGCCAATGAAAAGGCCTATTTTTTTTATATTTCTAGGTACACAGCCGTGTACTAACAGTTCAGACGGTGTGTATTAACACCACGTATATAAAATTATTTTGCAAGAGAACGCACAGTACAGGTGCCAATGAAAAGGCCTATTTTTTTTATATTTCTAGGTACACAGCCGTGTACTAACAGTTCAGACGGTGTGTATTAACACCACGTATATAAAATTATTTTGCAAGAGAACGCACAGTACAGGTGCCAATGAAAAGGCCTATTTTTTTTATATTTCTAGGTACACAGCCGTGTACTAACAGTTCAGACGGTGTGTATTAACACCACGTATATAAAATTATTTTGCAAGAGAACGCACAGTACAGGTGCCAATGAAAAGGCCTATTTTTTTTATATTTCTAGGTACACAGCCGTGTACTAACAGTTCAGACGGTGTGTATTAACACCACGTATATAAAATTATTTTGCAAGAGAACGCACAGTACAGGTGCCAATGAAAAGGCCTATTTTTTTATATTTCTAGGTACACAGCCGTGTACTAACAGTTCAGACGGTGTGTATTAACACCACGTATATAAAATTATTTTGCAAGAGAACGCACAGTACAGGTGCCAATGAAAAGGCCTATTTTTTTATATTTCTAGGTACACAGCCGTGTACTAACAGTTCAGACGGTGTGTATTAACACCACGTATATAAAATTATTTTGCAAGAGAACGCACAGTACAGGTGCCAATGAAAAGGCCTATTTTTTTATATTTCTAGGTACACAGCCGTGTACTAACAGTTCAGACGGTGTGTATTAACACCACGTATATAAAATTATTTTGCAAGAGAACGCACAGTACAGGTGCCAATGAAAAGGCCTATTTTTTTTATATTTCTAGGTACACAGCCGTGTACTAACAGTTCAGACGGTGTGTATTAACACCACGTATATAAAATTATTTTGCAAGAGAACGCACAGTACAGGTGCCAATGAAAAGGCCTATTTTTTTTATATTTCTAGGTACACAGCCGTGTACTAACAGTTCAGACGGTGTGTATTAACACCACGTATATAAAATTATTTTGCAAGAGAACGCACAGTACAGGTGCCAATGAAAAGGCCTATTTTTTTATATTTCTAGGTACACAGCCGTGTACTAACAGTTCAGACGGTGTGTATTAACACCACGTATATAAAATTATTTTGCAAGAGAACGCACAGTACAGGTGCCAATGAAAAGGCCTATTTTTTTATATTTCTAGGTACACAGCCGTGTACTAACAGTTCAGACGGTGTGTATTAACACCACGTATATAAAATTATTTTGCAAGAGAACGCACAGTACAGGTGCCAATGAAAAGGCCTATTTTTTTATATTTCTAGGTACACAGCCGTGTACTAACAGTTCAGACGGTGTGTATTAACACCACGTATATAAAATTATTTTGCAAGAGAACGCACAGTACAGGTGCCAATGAAAAGGCCTATTTTTTTATATTTCTAGGTACACAGCCGTGTACTAACAGTTCAGACGGTGTGTATTAACACCACGTATATAAAATTATTTTGCAAGAGAACGCACAGTACAGGTGCCAATGAAAAGGCCTATTTTTTTTATATTTCTAGGTACACAGCCGTGTACTAACAGTTCAGACGGTGTGTATTAACACCACGTATATAAAATTATTTTGCAAGAGAACGCACAGTACAGGTGCCAATGAAAAGGCCTATTTTTTTTATATTTCTAGGTACACAGCCGTGTACTAACAGTTCAGACGGTGTGTATTAACACCACGTATATAAAATTATTTTGCAAGAGAACGCACAGTACAGGTGCCAATGAAAAGGCCTATTTTTTTATATTTCTAGGTACACAGCCGTGTACTAACAGTTCAGACGGTGTGTATTAACACCACGTATATAAAATTATTTTGCAAGAGAACGCACAGTACAGGTGCCAATGAAAAGGCCTATTTTTTTTATATTTCTAGGTACACAGCCGTGTACTAACAGTTCAGACGGTGTGTATTAACACCACGTATATAAAATTATTTTGCAAGAGAACGCACAGTACAGGTGCCAATGAAAAGGCCTATTTTTTTTATATTTCTAGGTACACAGCCGTGTACTAACAGGTCAGACGGTGGGTATTTACACCTGGTATACAAAAAGGGTATTGCAGGCACACAGAACCCAGAACACTAGAGCCAAATAAACTGTATTTAAAAAAAAAAAAAGTACACAGCCGTATACTGCCAGATCAGATGGTGCATATACACACTAGGTATATAACAGGGTTTTGCAGCCAAAAAGAACGCAGAACAGTAGTGCCAAATATAGTTTGGTATGTAGCAGAGCACCTAATACACCACTAATGCCTCTCTCTGTCCCTACTCCAGCAGCTATCCCTGAATACAGCAGCCGTTCTCTGCAGAGTGTATATTGTAGTAAAGCTATCACTGTACTGCACTATAGTAGCCCTGATAAGGGCTTTTAATCACGCTCCTGCCTGTCCAACAGCTAAAACCTATCTCTCCCTTCTCCAGCCTCTGTCCCTGACTAAGTTCACGCAGCATATGCGAACGAGCAGGAAGAGCTGAGTTTTTATGATTCGAGGTCACATGGTTTTTCCAGCCAATGCATGTAGACGCCGTTTTCGCGCTGCCAGCGTGCTCCGCGGGCCTGTCATACCCCCCCTGCATGGTGATTGGTGGAAAAAGAGCGCCAGGGAAGGTGGGAGGGGAAACGAATTCTAAGTGCGCCATCGCCGTTATACTCGATTGAAATCGAGTATGCCGAACAGCGTAGTATTCGATCGAATACCGGCTCGATCGAACACTACTCGCTCATCTCTACTGCATATATGTATAAAATATATAAACTGTAAAAAAAATACATTTATTTTTTACAAGGAACTCTTCTTTACGTGAGCTACACATCTACACATGTGCATGAGGTCTAATAAATATTAGCTATTGATTATTAAAGAGCTAAGCACCATTATTTTTCCTTATTACCTTATTAATAGTACAGTGTGTATGGCAGTCTAATGACCTCAAGTTAACATTATACCATTAGTCATACGATTAGATTATGTGGGTGGATTTTTAATGTTTGTTTAATGCATTTTATTATCTTATACTTTAGGCAAAGCATACCCAAAAAGAAATGCTGTAATAAGATTCACTGATTGCTGCTTTAGTTTCTAAATTCTTGACGTCTTGTTCATTAAGTGATTACTATAGTAACATTGTAATTAAAGGTGTTACTGTAATAGAAATTAAGTGTCTACTGTTTACAATTCTATGCATTATTAGCCTTTCAGTGTATACAAGAATAGCTTTTTTAGATAAACTTTATGTTTGGAATCAGCATAATAACATACTTCAAAAGCAGCATATAAATCACAAAGTTAACTAATAGACTATAATTCAAAGACCAATAGTGAAAGCATATTAGATTGCAACTGACATTTTATTTTGTTAAGCGTGTAGGGCAAGTGGTAGTGAACAATTTTTCAATATATCTTATTTACTGATTTTGCAGTGTTTAATTAAAAAATTGACCCTAAATTTGACTTTTAGCAGTGAGCTGCCCATATTCACTTTTTAGCGCAGTACTGTATAGTGAATCCTAGAGATTAGCAAAGTTTTGAATAATTTGTCAAAAATTGCTATAAATCAGGTATACCAAGGCCACTGTGCCTTAGGACATGTAAACTTTGAATAATGATTTGGAAGAAGTAAAGCCAGAAAAAGATGAGGATGGTCATCATTAAGACCTGGTCCCCTTTAGGGGTGCAGACTGGAGGGTATTGGTTGGTACGCTGGCACCGGAATAATAAAGGCTTCCTTCTTATGGGTATTGAATTACATATCTTAGTTTACGGCTGATGTAGGAATAAGTAAATTTAGGAATAAATAAATAAAACTGATGCAGCATAAGTTCCCTGCACTCGCCCTGCAGTCTCCCTGCATTCTTACACACTCTACCTTCAGTGTCTATGCACTCTTCCTGCACTTTACCTCTCCAGTATTCTTTTATAAATTGAATTATAAAAAAAAATAATTTGTTACCACGAAGCATGAGGAAATTCAAATTCATTTGAATCAAAGTTTTCCTAAACTTCTGACCGAATTCTGCTTTGAATGCTTCGTTTTGCTCAACACTAGTGAAGATGTTCCTCACTCACTGTGCTGCCCTGCCCTCACTGCCTCCCTCATGTATTCCCTAAAGCTGGCTATAAATACTATGATCATACATTTTCAGCACCCCAAAGCTATAGTCATTTTAGTTGTTTATTATACTCTTTGGAGCTGGTATTAGGTTCATAAATATTACACAACGTGACCTCAAAATTACCCAATAAACCCTTAAAGGGTTTCTGTCACCAGTTTTGGGCATATAAAACAGGATGACATTTGCAATGTGCAAATGTCACCTGATGCCCAAACTGGTGATCATTTTTTTACTGGTGCCCCCGTTTTTGAAATAAATCAACTTTTGTCGTATGCAAATGAAGCTTACTAGGTGCAAGGGGCGGTAACCCTGCACCTAGTAAGCGCCGTTTCCCTACCTTTATTCACGCCCCCTTTGTTGTGATGGACAGGGCCAGGCAGCTCGCTCTATCTGCTCCTGGCCCTGTCCGTGCTGAAAATCCCGCCGCCTGCGCCGTTCGGACTTCATTCGGCGCAGGCGCAGTGAGTGCCGATTGCTGCCGGGCTCCCGGCTTCCTCACTGCGCCTGCGCCGCCTTCTCTTCTGGGTGTTCTGTGACGTCATCGGCGCAGGCCGCAGTGAGGAAGCCGGGAGCCCGGCAGCAATCGGCACTCACTGCGCCTGCGCCGAATGAAGTCCGAACGGCGCAGGCGCGGGATTTTCAGCTCGGACAGGGCCAGGAGCAGCTAGAGCGAGCTGCCTGGCCCTGTCTATCACAACAAAGGGGGCGTGAATAAAGGTAGGGAAACGGCGCTTACTAGGTGCAGGGTTACCGCCCCTTGCACCTAGTAAGCTTCATTTGCATACGACAAAAGTTGATATATTTCAAAAACGGGGGCACCAGTAAAAAAATGATCACCAGTTTGGGCATCAGGTGACATTTGCACATTGCAAATGTCATCCTGTTTTATATGCCCAAAACTGGTGACAGAAACCCTTTAAGCAACAGATAACTTCGCTCTGAGTCTATCAAGTGTGCAGTTTCAGTAAAGGGTACTTTTCTATTGAAACCAATGCTAACACATCAAGCGGCAGAGCAGTTGTAGCAGCTAGCAGTGAATGAATTGAAGTCCATGAAGTGGACTTCAATACAAATTTCAGGATAAATTTCATTAGCCACAAAGCCGAATTTCCTTGAGCTTCATGGTAGTGAATTGATTGTTAAAAAAATAAAAATAAAAAAAAAAACCTTTGGGTTACTTCTTTATATGTTTTACTACCCCTTTTACAACTAACAGCATCCATGAACTATTTGACTCTGTAAGAGATATAGAAATAGTTTCTTGTGAATTTGGACAAAGTGTCATAAAATAAATTTGTATGATACATCACAGGAGAAAGTGGTGGAAACTTTGCTTCCATCTCTTGCTTTCCGTCTTGCATGAAACTGATGTATTTTTGCAAACCTTTAGAAATTCTGTCTCATATGATTTACATGGCTGCAATACAGCTGCTCTATAGTCACAGAAAACCAGTAGAAGAGTAAATTTAGCTGTATAATGTATGTAGGAAAAAAATAACTAAGGAGGAGAATTATCAAAACTGGTGAAAAGTAGAACTGGCTTAGTTGCACATAACAACCAATCAGATTCCACCTTTCATTCTTCACAGCTCCTTTGGAAAATGAAAGGTGGAATCTGATTGGTTGCTATGGGCAACTAAGACAGTTCTAATTTACACCAGTTTGATAAATCTGCCCCTTAGTTCTTTACAATTTATGCACATTTTAGCTGCTGTTCTAAAGTTCTTTCTAATTACTTTTCTGTAGATATTAGTCAGGTGAACAATGCTTACACTGAGCTCTGCAAAGAGTAGAAAATATTTAGGAGGCTGCATTTGAATCTAACCAAAATGAAAACTATGGGACTGACAAGATGTCAATCAAGAATCAGTAGGGGCTGCAATAACAGAGATGAACCATAAACAAGAGTGGCATTATTTCTGGAAAAGAAAAGACCATTTGTGTCTCATTTCATAGGCCTCTTTGATCATGGATGCATGGCACTGTCCAAAATAGCTATCACCCCTAGTCTTGTCACCCATGATGACAAAAGTCATCAGCCCTGATCTTCAGCTACATATTCCTAAAAAGGTTAAAAAAACAAATTACATGATGTTACGAGGACGCAGTACATTTTTAAGAAGTTTCTATTAAACCATATTTCTTTGCTTCTTCTTTATTGTGTCTCTTGTCTTGGCATCTGAAGCCATCAATACATCATGTTTACCATGCTTGTGATCCCATCCTCATGGCTGCTATTTTATTTGCAAATGTTTCGACTGTGATAAATGTTATTGTCTTTGCATAATCCGCTCTAATAAAGCAGAGAAAATATATATATGACAGCAGTTTACATTGTGCCCTTTGCTTTGTCTCTCTAAGGATTTGCATTTTCATGAATTTTAAGCAGCTGTTTTTATTTTTGTTCTGAGAGCAAGGCATGTCTGACTCCTGATTTGTTACATTGGCTTAATTCTGAAGAACAGAAGCCCAGGACCATGAAGTGTTAAATATGAGGCTGGTCTAATAGGTCTGTATTGGCTTTACTACTGATAATTGCTTATGTAAAGAACAACCAAACAACATAAATCACTTTGTGGAGTTATAAAAGTTAAGATGATCTGTGTAAAATACATATGTATCCTTCCTTACAGTTACCCTTGGGTGGACATGTTCTGAGATATGTGTCACAAAATAAACAGTGTTAAAAAAAAAAAAAACACGTTATTTCTGGATATTGTGTCAGAAGATGTCTGTCCTATAGGAGTCTATGTGTGGCCACTCAGTTGTGATGTGAATTGCAGCCTGTTAAAGGTTTTGCTAGAATGTCTCCAACTTGTATTGAATTGCTTTTTGAGAAACTAGAGTCCTTAAGCAATTATTGACCTCAAATAGACTATAGACATCCGGGCAGTCTGTAAGGAATTAATGTTCTTGCAATATCAGCAGCTGCATGGACAACCAAACTCCCAGAGAAGTCAGAGATGATTTTTTTTTTTTACCATTGTGTCCTTCTCCAACTCTGTAAATACAGTACATAATAAGCATTTTGTATACAGATCAGGCGAGGCAATGCCACTCCTTGCTAATGTCATAGAAATCATGTGATCACTGGGGGCTGGGTAACTGCAGCAGCTGCTGGGTCTTAGCAGTCCCAGATCATCTTTGCAGTGAGGCCTCAGAGGCTCTTTTTCTCCTGTAACTGGAGACCATAATGACCATAATAGAAAGGGAACACAAGTTAAAAATGTATTTTAGTTGCATTTTGTGCTATTAAAAAATGGAAAAAAAAGTTTTTTCTTTATATTTCCCTTGGCATAAAAATAGAAGCAAAGAAAATTTAAATAAAGACCCACAAAATAAAGACAAAAAAAATTGTCAGTTAACAGGAAGGGAAACAAGCTATCTCTTTCAAAGGTGTGTGTACTAAAGAAGTGAAAGATGTATCTGATCAGGAAGGGGGGTCAATGGCCTGGTCTTCAACTGGTTAACCAAATTAGAGCTAATGGTGGACACATCTGAAACACTCGCTGATGAAAGTGGTTGCCATTTAGAAGCTTGCAGATGCCTGTACTTGTCTTTATTGGTGATTGAAGTGAGAGGAGATGAAGTAAAACATATGACGGGCAACATTCTTAGGGCAAATGCAAAACCAGAGTTATTAAATGTACATTAAGAAGATTTGTCAAACTGAGCCTTTTTTTTGTTTTGAACCACGACAGGTCAAATATATCTGACTTCTTTTTTCATCCCTTTCCTGCCCACTTCTCAGCCACTTAACTAGAAGCTCTAACTAGATTTGGAAGGTTCTCATTCAGTTGCTCTTTGTTGTCTTTAGAATAACATGAGGGTCTTGGACACTCTGACATAGGGAGTTTAACCTCTTCCTGAAGCAGCAATTTTCCATTTTTTCATTTACCTTTTTAACTCTCAAACTTCTAGGAGTCATAACTTTTTAAATGTTGCCTTCAAATAACGAAATTCATTTTTTTATTGTTTTTTTGGGACAAGTTGTACTTTTTATAGCATTTGTATACCATTTAATATTGCATATCATGTAGTGAAGCTGAAAAAATATTCTAAATGGGGTGAAATTGTAAAGAAATGCAGCATTGTTTTATGGGATTCATTTTGAAAGTGTTCCCTGGGCAGTAAAAATACAGTAACGTGTTAACTGTTTAATACTATTAAAAGAATAAAAACTGAGAATTTTTTTTTCTTTGCATCACCATAATCTGACTCTCAATTTTTTATGGTTATGTCTATGGAGCTGTGAAAGGGCTCATTTTTATGCAGGGTGATCTGTAGTTTTCATTGGTACCATTTTGGAATCTGTATGATTATGATTATGATTATTTTTTATTCAATTTCTTGGGAGGTAAGGCAGCCAAAAAATGGTGAATAAAAAATTTTGATTTCTTTATCTGTCATGCCATTGACTGTATTGGATAAATACTTTTATATTTAATAGTTCATGCATTTTTTGATGCAGTGATTAGTGATGAGTGAAGTTCTCAAAACTTTAATTCGGCTGCTTCTCCGAATTTCACAACAAAATTCGCTTTGTGACAAATTACTTTGTCACGAAAGGCATTTCTTTGTGAGTAGCAGGTGCAATGATGGGGAATGGCGATTGTGCTGCCCCATCACTGCATCTGATGAGATGACCATTGAAAAAAAAAATACCTTTTTGATTTGATTGCAAAGAGCCCGCTGTGGCCATCTTGCTTGCAGATGCAGATCGTCATACATCACTAGGTACAAGATTTTGCACAGAATCTTCCATCAAGATGGCCACAAAAGACTCTTCATGTGCAAATAGATGAGGTTAGTATGTACTGCCATTTTAAGGAAAATTAATTAGTTACCATGAAGCAGAAAGAAATTCGGCTTTGCAGATTCCCTCAACACTAGCGATGATGCCAATCATTTCTATATTTTACTTACATACTTCTATTTGTATTTGGGGAAAGAGGATGATATAGACTTTTATATTTTTGTTGTTTATTTTCTTTTTTTAGTCCCCTTAGGGAACTTGAATGTGGTCTAATCACTTGTACCATACAGTGTAATGGCTTACCACTGCAGTCTATAGAAGAATCAGTGAGTTCTTATTCTGAGGCATGGCTTGATAGGAACTTTGCTGTGGCAGGCCTAAGACCCTTCAGAAGACCACAGGCTGTAATAGCAACTGAATGCTGCAATTTCATTGCATGGAAACCATTTGGTCACTGGGATTGCAGCAATCACAATTGACCACTACTGAGGAGTTAATGAGTCCATGATTAGAATTGTTTCACCCAGCAGCTGTGGTGTCCACTGAACTTCTGAATAGGTGCCAACCTTAAAGATCTGACATCTTCCATATATGTCTAGAGGTAGTCAGAAAGGATTAAAGGGTTTTTCCAGGATGCCAGGACTGTAATATTGATTGCCTATCCTTACTCCAGCCCCTACAAGATTGATTACCAGACAAAGCTCAGTATATTTTGTAGTGACTGTGTAAGGTATTGCAGTAAATGGGATTGAACTGCAGTAAGCTCTAGTACCAGACACAGTCGCTAGAAAATAGGAGAGGCTGTACCTGCTAAACAATTAAGGAACCAGTCCCAAATAATCTACAGATACATTCACCATTACCTTTCCATGGATTTATTTCTTTAAGAAATCTCTTACAATACAAATTCAATACATAGTTGTGACATGCTAGCAAAACCCTTGAATGCAATTCACTTTTCATCCACTGGTTGGCCAAATATAGACACATATAGCTTAACCACCTAACTGTTTTGCCAGAGCTGAGCTCCAGCAGTGGGAAAAGTAGCTACCTGGAGGGGGAGGGCTGTTTTAGATGCTGCTACCTCCTGAATGATAGCAGCTAGAAACTTGCAACTGGTCTTGTTTGAAAGCAGACATTCAAAGTTTTCAGACAATACCAAAATGACAGCAATATGTTCAGGACAGAGAAATATAGCACTGATGGAAATCGGGATGCTGTGAATGTAGCTGAAAGCGAAAGTAAAACAGGTTTCACTCGCTATTATTCCCAACTTGATTTCTAACAGTGATTTCTCCTCTGTTTCTTGGACTTTAGCTGTCATTTTGGTCTTGGACTGTCAGCTTTTAGACAAGACCAGTTGCATGTTTCTAGCTGCTACCATTGAGGAAATATCACCATCTAAAGCAGCCCTCTCCCCTCCAGTTAGCTACTTTTCACACTGCCCGAGCTGGACTCGGGCAGAACAGTTAGGTGGTTAAAGGGATATTCCAGTTATAATAAATGATCCCTTATCCACAGTATATGGGATAACTATCAGATCAGTGGGGCTCCTACTTCTGGAACCCCCACAATCACGAGAACAGGGGCTCTATATCCTGTGGAGTCCTCCTTACATGAATAGAAAGGCTGGTCAGAATTGCATGCCGCCACTCCATTCGTTCCTACGGGAGCGCTGTACTCGAGCATTGCTATAGAAATGAACGGAGTGGCGATGCGCTTTTCTGACCAGCCACTATGTCCATTTAAGAGGGGCTCCACAGGGTATAGGGCCATCTTTCTCATGATTAGTGGGGTCCCAGTGGTAGGTCCCCCACTGATCAGACAGTTATCCCCTATCTTATGGAAAGGGGATAACTTGTTATTAGTAGAGATGAGCGAGTAGTGAAATATTCGAAAGTTCGAAATTCGATTCGAATAGACCGCGAAATTCGACTATTCGACCGACTATCGAAACCCATTATAGTCTATGGGAAAAAAATGCTCGCCACTTGGAAATCTCAATTCGACCACTTGGAGGTCACCAAGTCCACCCTGAAACCTCAGAAAAGGATGCCAACACTGCTGGAATGCAACTGGGACAGCAGGGGAAGCATGTCTGGGTGCATATAACGCGCCCAAGTCGCACTATTACGCCACTATCACAGCCTCTCAACAATACACTCCAAAGACAATCTAACCTCTCTGTAAAGTGAGACCATACAAGGAAACCTTCTTTCCTCTACATTGCCAGGGACCCCAAGCCAAACTAGACAAAAAAGAAGATAAAATTCTGCACCCCTTAAAATCACGTTGCCTATGACAACCACAGATGGCATAGGCAAAGGGAAAAGCAAATAGACCCCACCCTAATTGTCATTGTGTGTGTGTGTGAGATGTGGTCAGACATGTCTTCTTTAAAATGTAAAAACAACTCAAACACATGCAGAAGCCTTAAAATGCCCAAATTGTTGGCGCTTGAGATGTCAGTGACCCGACCTGGCCCAGTGTCATGTCTAGCAGGTAAAGCAGTGGGGATGTTGAGGGATGCGTAGGACCGCAAAAGGCAGGAAGAGGCCGTGGGCTGGCCAGAGGCTCATGGAAAATTTTGTGGAGGCCCAAGAGGTGAGACCTGTTAAAAATTTTGTTTAGGCCCAAGAGGTGAGACCTTGATAAAATTTTGTGGAGGCCCAAGAGGTGAGACCTTGATAAAATTTTGTGGAGGCCCAAGAGGTGAGACCTGTTAAAAATTTGTGGAGGCCCAAGAGGTGAGAACTTGATAAAATTTTGTGGAGGCCCAAGAGGTGAGACCTGTTAAAAATTTTGTGGAGGCCCAAGAGGTGAGACCTTGATAAAATTATGTGGAGGCCCAAGAGGTGAGACCTGTTAAAAATTTTGTGGGAGGCCCAAGAGGTGAGACCTTGATAAAAATTTGTGGAGGCCCAAGAGGTGAGACCTTGATAAAAATTTTGTGGAGGCCCAAGAGGTGAGACCTGTTAAAAATTTTGTGGAGGCCCAAGAGGTGAGACCTTGAAAAATTTTGTGGAGGCCCAAGAGGTGAGACCTCTTAAAAATTTTGTGGAGGCCCAAGAGGTGAGACCTTGATAAAATTTGTGGAGGCCCAAGAGGTGAGACCTTTAAAATTTTGTGGAGGCCCAAGAGGTGAGACTCTTAAACATTTTGTGGAGGCCCAAGAGGTGAGACCTCTTAAAATTTTGTGGAGGCCCAAGAGGTGAGACCTCTTAAAAATTATGTGGAGGCCCAAGAGGTGAGACCTGTTAAACATTTTGTGGAGGCCCAAGAGGTGAGACCTGTTAAAAATTTTGTGGAGGCCCAAGAGGTGAGACCTGTTAAAATTTTGTGGAGGCCCAAGAGGTGAGACCTGTTAAAAATTATGTGGAGGCCCAAGAGGTGAGACCTCTTAAACAATTTTGTGGAGGCCCAAGAGGTGAGACCTCTTAAAATTTTGTGGAGGCCCAAGAGAAATTAATGTGGAGGCCCAAGAGGTGAGACCTCGATAAAATTATGTGGAGGCCCAAGAGGTGAGACGTGTTAAAAATTTATGTGGAGGCCCAAGAGGTGAGACCTGTTAAAAATTATGTGGAGGCCCAAGAGGTGAGACCTATTAAACATTTTGTGGAGGCCCAAGAGGTGAGACCTGTTAAACATTTTGTGGAGGCCCTAGAGGTGAGACCTCTTAAAAATTATGTGGAGGCCCAAGAGGTGAGACCTGTTAAACATTTTGTGGAGGCCCAAGAGGTGAGACCTCTTAAAAATTATGTGGAGGCCCAAGAGGTGAGACTGTTAAAAATTATGTGGAGGCCCAAGAGGTGAAGACCTCTTAAACATTTTGTGGAGGCCCAAGAGGTGAGACGTATTAAAAATTATGTGGAGGCCCAAGAGGCTGAGACGTGTTAAAAAATTATGTGGAGGCCCAAGAGGTGAGACCTGTTAAACATTTTGTGGAGGCCCAAGAGGTGAGACTCTTAAAATTATGTGGAGGCCCAAGAGGTGAGACCTCTTAAACATTTTGTGCAGGCCCAAGAGGTGAGACCTGTTAAAAAATTATGTGGAGGCCCAAGAGGTGAGACCTGTTAAACATTTTGTGCAGGCCCAAGAGGTGAGACCTGTTAAAAATTATGTGGAGGCCCAAGAGGTGAGACCTGTTAAACATTTTGTGGAGGCCCAAGAGGTGAGACCTGTTAAACATTTTGTGGAGGCCCAAGAGGTGGAGACCTGTTAAACATTTTGTGGAGGCCCAAGAGGTGAGACCTGTTAAACATTTTGTGGAGGCCCAAGAGGTGAGACCTGTTAAACATTTTGTGGAGGCCCAAGAGGTGAGACCTGTTAAACATTTTGTGGAGGCCCAAGAGGTGAGACCTATTAAACATTTTGTGGAGGCCCAAGAGGTGAGACCTCTTAAAAATTATGGTGGAGGCCCAAGAGGTGACACCTCTTAAACATTTTGTGGAGGCCCAAGAGGTGAGCCATAAATATATAAATTTTTCTTATTTACGGAGCAATTCTACGGCGGTTAAGGAGGAGGAGGAGGAGGTGGAGGAGGAAATGGCACTTCATACAGATGGCACTTTACTTTTGGCTGCTTTCCACTGTTGGAGAAGCAAAGTCCGGGTCAATCCACTTGCTGTTCATTTTGATTAGCGTCCAGCCTGTCGGCACTGTCGGTTGACAGGCGGCTGCGCTTATCGGTATAATGCCCCCGGCTGCGCTGAACACCCTTTCTGATAGCACGCTGGCGGCAGGGCAGGC
>ONZH01027241.1:0-91177 GCA_900303285.1 Rhinella marina
ATCCTTCCATCTGACGCCGCTAGCGACAGAGGGCATGGTTCTGTGAGCCAAGTAGCGGGGGAGAGGAGGCGAGCAGGCAGCTTGTCCAGCACTCGCAGGGGAACGCTCTCAAGGCCTTTGCCAGTTTTATGTCACCCCAGCAAAACACTGTCACCTGTCCCCAATCTAGGCAGAGTAGGGGGGGAGCTGTACAGAAAGATGGTGAGGGAGTACCTAGCTTACCATACCAACGTCCGTAGCGATCACTCTGCTCCATACAACTACTGGGTTTCAAAGCTGGACACGTGGCCTGAACTGGCGCTGTACGCCTTGGAGGTGCTGGCCTGCCCTGCCGCTAGCGTGCTGTCAGAGCGGGTATTCAGTGCTGCTGGTGGCGTCATCACCGATAAGCGTACATGCCTATCAACTGACAGCGCTGACAGGCTGACGCTTATTAAAATGAACAAAGCCTGGATTTCACTGGAATTTAAATCTCCTCTGGGGGAAAGCAGCTAAAGATTTACATTACTTATGTATCCGATTCCTCTTCTCTACTCCTCCTACTCCTCCTCCTTGTCGTCTTTGCCTAACGCTGACCAAAAAAACACCATTTTTTAGAGGTCCAACTGGCACTCTTACCACAATTTTTCAGGAGGGCCCCCTACAGGCCCTCTCTTCAAACAATTTTTCCTGAGGTCCACCTACAGGCCCTCTCTCCAAACAATTTTTCCGGAGGTCCACCTACAGGCCCTCTCTCCAAACAATTTTTCCAGAGGTCCACCTACAGGCCCTCTCTCCAAACAATTTTTCCGGAGGTCCACCTACAGGCCCTCTCTCCAAACAATTTTTCCGGAGGTCCACCTACAGGTCCTCTCTCCAAACAATTTTTCCGCAGTGTCAACTACAGGCAGTGTAAAACAATGTTTCAGGAGCGTCAAACAGATAGTCCAAAACAATTTTTCAGGATGCGCAAGTACCGACATTTAAAAAAAATTTTTTTTTTTGATGAGGGTAGACTTTATGTACTCCGAAAAGAAAAAAATTTTTGGAGGCTCAACAAAAGCCATTTCACTGCATTCTCAGTCGGACAAAGTCATTGGTGGTGTAACCGCCATGCTGTGTCTGGCTAAATTTTTGGGTGCTTCACCAGCTACCGCGTACTAACTCAGTCACTCTGTTGTCACCGCCGCCATACAGGGCCACAAAAAATGTTTTTGGTTCGCCTGCTCTCGCAGTGTCACTCGCTCACTCTGTTGTCACCACCATAGTGGTTTGCACTATAGCAGCCCAAGTCTGCACATTCCCCTTTTTATCTCCAAGTGATCTATACTGCACGTCACGTAATAAAATAGGTTCTTTTGCTCTCAGTGATACAAATCCATTTCATAAAATCCTTTCTTTCTCTTTAACTGATCTATACTGAACATCACTTTTAAAAATACGTCTTTTTCCTCTCTTTCTCTCTCCAAACTATTTTTCCGGATAGGTGCCATATACGGTATTAAACTGAGAAGAATACATAGAACACATACCACACTTGATCAACCTCATAGTTGACAACTGTACCGGTTGATGCTAAATTTTTAAGTTGGGGTCTTGCGTCGTCATTCGAACTCCATCCGGCTGTTGTCACCACCACACACGCTAGCCAAGGGGGATCTCCTCTGGCTCTTCCAGCTCAACCTCCTTCCCCCCAGCCTGCCCCCCACCTACAGGCCCTCTCTCCAAACAATTTACCCGGGTAGGGGACGTATTAGATATTGTACAGATTTTTTTTTGGTTCTTCTTTTAATTGCCTCCTGCGATAGTGCGATAGACGGGAATCGAACCCGGGTCAACTGCTTGGGAAGCAGCTATGCTCACCACTTTACCACCAACAGCCACAGCAACTGATAAGAACAGATACTAAACTTGATGTAAGCCAACATTTCGACAATCGATAACCCGAAACGGGTCCGCCGTCGAGCCTGGCGTTCGGCCACCCTGAACATTTCACATACTCTGACCGAGTCTGACCCTGGGGCCGCTCATGTACTGCCCACTTGGAGGATTGCGGGGCCTGCCTCGTTCACAGTTTTTACTATGCCACTTTCTCCAACCCCTCCTCCTCCACCTTCGAATTACCATCCGTGCTTCACCTCCTGCTACCTCAGTCTAACTCGGTCACTCTGTTGTCACCGCCATGCTGCGTCAGGCTAAATTTTTGGGTGGCTCACCTGCTACCTCATCTAACTTGGTCACTTGTTGGTGTCACCGCCATGCTGTGTCAGGCTTATGCCTGCATCGTGTGGCTGGGGATAGGAGAGCAGTGCCAGCATGGGCATGGGTGATGGACCTTCGTTGCACCTAGTTGGGTGCTTCCCTATATATTCCCACTATGCCAGCCATGGGTTGTACATTAACTAATAACAGGGAAAACAAAAAAATATTTTACAGGAGGGTCAACCGCAGACACTCCAAAACAATTTTACATGAGGGAGTGTCTCCCAGTCTGCCATCGTGTTCGGTCAGGCTGTCAGTAGGTACACCACCTCTGTCGTCCGCAGAAGCAGGCCACTATGAGGAAGGCCACGGCAAGAACATCCCCTTTTCAATTGAGAGCAAGTGTAGAATTGTAGGAGGATGACACTTTTCTTCCGCAGTGGATTCACCTTCCCCTTTATCATTGCCAGACAACAGTTGGTGAAAAAGTAATTGGCAATGATGAAGAAAATGTAACGGTGCAGTGGACCGTCTGTGACGCAAAACCTATATATTCCCACCATGCCAGCCATGGGTTGTACATTAACTAATAACAGGGAAAACAAAAAAAATATTTTATAGAAGGGTCAACTACAGACACTCCTAAACAATTTTTTAGGAGGGTCAACTTCGGACACTCCAAAACAATTTTTTGGGAGGCTCGCCTACAGACATTTGACTGCTACCTCAATCTAACTTGGTCACTTGTTGGTGTCACTACGCTTTCACCATGATGTGTCAGGCTTATGCCTGCGTCGTGGGGCCGGGGATAGCACAGCAGTGCCAGCATGAGCAGTGGTGTCACCTGCAGGCGGTGATGGATCTTCGTTGCACCTAGTTGGGTGCTTCCCTAACATGTGATGGGCATGTGCCTCGCCTTTCTTTGTCTGGGTGAGCACAATTGCCATGAGGGTAACCACCAGGCTGTTGCCTGAGAATTTGGGGTAATGGTGGGATTAGGCAGCCTCAGAGGCATCCATGCATGCTACCCCTGCTGTTTCCTGTCCATTTCCGTGGTGTTTCCATCATTTTCTGAGGTTTCCAGGTTTTCACCCAGCCTTCCCTAGGCAGAGCCTTGGTCCCCTGCAAAAATGCTCGAGTCTCCCATTGACTTCAATGGGGTTCGTTATTTGAAACGAGCACCCGAGCATCGGGAAAAGTTGACTCGAAAACGAGCACCCGAGCATTTTAGTGCTCGCTCATCTCTAGTAATTACCTTATAATAACAGCTTTCATTAATGTCCCCTGTCCCTTTCACTGGTCCCTCAAAAGACCGTTGCACTGGCCGTCCGTCTTCCCTTTAGAATAAACAGAAGACAGAGTGAGGATGTGTGTCTATCAGTAATCCAATCTGATTGGCTGGCAGGAAGCTGTTGAATAAAAGAAGTTTGTATGTAAAGTGAGGGAATGCAGTTTTGGCCTCAGAGAATTGGCAGAGGAGCCATCTTGAGAAGATCCTCATTTTGTAGGGGTTAAAACGGTCGTAACTAATGGAAAAACTCAAGGTAAACAGTGGTATGTGAAGAAACTAAAGATTGTATTATGCATAATGTTGCAGTAGCAGTAACATATGCTAAAATAGATTTTTTTGATGAAAACATGACAGTTACACTTTAAGACTTCATCTAAGACCTTTTTAAAACTGTTACTGTCTATTATACAGATTTAAAGTTCTTACAGTGAAGAAATGTTGACACTTCTGGAGACTGAACTTTTTATTCTCCAGTCAAAAGTAGTGCCCCTTGTCTTTTGAGGGCATTTATTATGGAACACTTTTCACTGTATTTTTTGTATGGTCCATTTATACAGTATATTTGTATAGGTAAATCATGTCCCCCCTTAGATGTCTCTTCTCAAGACTAAATACATTTATTTTAATCTTTCTTCATAACTAAGACCCTCCATGCTCCTTATCAGTTTAGTCGCTCTCCTTTGTACTTTTTTCAGTTCCAAAGTATCCTTTCTATAGACTGCTGCCCAGAACTGAACTACATATTCCACATGAGGCTGCACCAACATATTGTAAAGTGGTAATATTACATCCCTGCATGACAATATCCTGGTGGCTTTAGAAGCAGCTGATTGCCATTGTATGCTGCTATTTAATCTACGATCTACAATCGACACCCAAATCCTTCTCTATAAAGTAACTCCCCCAGTGTTACCTCCCCTAGGACATATGAAGGACGGGGATTATTACTACTCAGATGCATAACTTTACATTTATCCACATTGAACCTCATTTGCCAAGTTGATGCCCAATCACTCAGTGTTCAAGTCAGCTTGTATTTTATGGACATCTTCCTTAGACTTCACAGTACTACATATCTTACTGTCATCTGCAAAATTAGATACAGTGCTATTAATTCCGTCCTCAATATCATTAATAAATAAATTAAATAAAAGAGAACCCATCACTGAACCTTGGGGTACACCACTTATAACCCGGGACCATTCTGAATACGGATCATAGACCATGACTTTCTGGACATGGTCCTTCAGCCAGTTTTCAATCCATTTATAAACTATACTTTCCAAGCCTATATTTTACCTATTATCAAAAGCCTTTGCAAAATCAAGAAACACTATTTCCACAGCCACCCCTCTGTCCAGGCCTCTACTCACCTCCTCATAAAAACAAATCAGGTTTGTCTGACAACTTCTGTCCTTGGTAAACCCATGCTGGAAGATAATCGCCCCTAGTGTGATCTTTTACAAATTGGTCCATCAAGTGGTCCTGTAGCACTTAACTGTAGCAAGTTAAGGAATCTTCTCCCATTTGCAGTTGAGGCTGAACCATGACCCCAGTCAATGTCTGGGAAGTTAAAATCTCCCATTATGTGCAGTCCACCCTATTTGGTTATACAGTTGAACATCTATCTCCTCTGTGATGTTCGGGGGTCTATAGGTTACATCAAGTATTATTTTTTTAGTGTTTATTCAAATTTTCTGAGATACTGAATTTAGCTAATTTCCTTAGCCATAAACCATAATGATCAACATTTAAAGAAATAAACACGCAAAGTAGATCACGTTGTGTGTAATGAATTTATATAATATATGAGTTTCAGTTTCTGAACTGAATTACTGAAACAATTAACTTTTCAACAATATTCTAATTTAATAATCTACAAGGTGAGAACATTTTTTGCATATAAATTGACATTCAGTATGTTAATTTATATTGTGGATTCTTAACTTTTATGGGGAAGTTATGTGGATTGTGATGTGGATTTGCCATAGATTTAAGCTGCATGTTCGCGTATCTTCTATAGTATCCCTGTGAGGAGTGGGTCAGGGGGACACAAATGACACAGACAAAGTGAGGCCCTGACACTCCTCCCAAACCACTGTCCCTGCCTTTTGGAGAACCCGGCTCCTTAACAGGCCGGCCCCAACCGAAGACTGCAATTACACTGAAGAAAGTGGAACACGAGACAAGCAACCAAAACAAAACACCAGCAGGAACAACCCTAAACAGGTCAGGAACTTAAGGGGTAAAAAGTAACGGAACCAAGCAAGGAATAAACAGAGGATAACACAAAAGGTAGGTAACAGTAACAGAAACCAGGGAAAAAGGTACAGAGTCACTAGATTACCGGATAAACACAGAGTAGCTAGCTTAGGCTCAAGGCTCTATAGCAGGCACAGATGAATGGCGAGTGTGAAACTAAATACTGGCTAGAGTCCCAGCCCCAAGGCGTGATAGGAGCAGGGATCCCAGCCACACCCTAGAATGGACCAAAATTACTGGCAGGGACGCCTGCCAGTAAAACTAGCAAAACTAACCAAACCTTTAACCCTATAGGAACCTAAGTGTTACAAGAGGATTTTCTGGCTTGCACTCAGGATGAGCGCCGCATAGCGTCAGGACACGGGAACGCCCGCACCCGCCCAACATCCGCTGGAGGGCCACAGCGCCCCCGAATCCTGACAATCCCCACTCATGATCTCTGTAGGCCCACTCACCACCGCAGCCCACGACCCGAACTTCAAATCACACGGTGCCTGTCCTGAATTCAAGGCTGCCTACCCCAGAGATGCACACAATTTTGAATGTGTGCACTGATGGGGTGGTTGGCCCTAGAACTCAGAACAGGCACAAGCCATGCTACCCACAATGCCGACAGTGTTGCCACATCCTGGTGGATGTAGCTAGCGCCAGGATATTATGTGCAGGGCTGCGCTGCTACTCAAAGATCAGGGACAGAACTGCAGCATGGCTAGGAGCAGGAGGTGGTGCCTCCCACATAGAATCACAGTGAGGCACAGAGGGAGGGGCACAATGAGGTACAGAGTTATCAGTAAGGACTGCAGGTAAAATCTACTATGTTATCTGCACTCAGAGCGTTTTCACTGTGTTATCTGTGGTGTGACATAGGACTGCAGTTAAGGCTAGTTTCACACTAGTGGCAGCACGGATTCCGGCAGGTGAACAGCCCCTCCGGATCAGTGCTGCTGCAGGTGCATGTGTGGGGCTGGAACTGCACTCCGGCCCCACACATGTCAGACACTGTCTTGAGGAGGGGGGGGTTACTACAAAGGGGCATGTGCAGGGTAAAGCCAGGATTACCTGTCCCAGCAGCTCAAGACCTGTCCCAGCAGCTCCAGATGAGACGGACACTACAGGAGGAGGAGGACGGTGCACACAATGGGAAGATTCCCCACAGCGCCCCCTGTTGGAGGGAGGAGGGAGATGAGGCGGCTGAAAGGGAAAAGTGCAAGGTGACGGATCCGTCATGAACTCCATTTAAAGTCAATGGAGGACGGATCCGTTTACTATTGTGTCACAGACATAGCAGAGCTGGAGAGGGTTCAGAGGAGGGCAACTAAACTAATAATAACTGGAATGGGTGGACTACAGTACCCAGAAAGATTATCAAACTTAGGCTTATTCACTTTAGAAAAAAGACGACTGAGGGGAGATCTAATAACTATGTATAAATATATCAGAGGTCAGTACAGAGATCTCTCCCATGATCTATTTATCCCCAGGACTGTGACTGTGACGAGGGGACATCCTCTGCGTCTGGAGGAAAGAAGGTTTGTACACAAACATAGAAGAGGATTCTTTACGGTAAGAGCAGTGAGACTATGAAACTCTCTGCCTGAGGAGGTGGTGATGGTAAGTTCACTAAAAGAGTTCAAGAGAGGCCTGGATGTATTTCTGGAGGGTAACAATATTACAGGCTATAGTTACTAGAGAGGGGTAGTTGATCCAGGGAGAAATTCTGATTGCCTGATTGGAGTCGGGAAGGAATTTTTTTCCCTAAAGTGGGGAAATTGGCTTCTACCTCACAGGGGTTTTTTGCCTTCCTCTGGATCAACTTGTAGGAAAACAGGCCGAACTGGATGGACAGATGTCTTTTGTCGGCCTTATAAACTATGTTACTATGTTACATCGAACTGATCCGTTCCCATTGACTTGCATTGGGGGTCATGTCGGATCCGTCTTGTTCCGGATCCCCAGACTGGAGAGCAAACTGCAGCATGTTGCGGTTTGCTCTCCGGTCTGGAGATGCAGATGAACTGAACAGAATGCTTTTAGGAGCATTCCGTTCACTTCAGTTCTGTTTTGTCCCCATTCATAATGAATGGGGACAAAACTGAAGTGTTTTATTCCGGTATTGAGCGCCTATGATGGAACGCAACACCGGAATTAAAAAATGCTAGTGTGAAAGTACCCTAACACTACAATATGGTCTGCACTCAGAGAGTTATTGCTGTGTTATCTGTAGTGTTACGTAGGACTGCAAGTACCATCTACTATATTATCTGTACACAAAGTTATCCCTGCGTTATCTGTGGTGTTACATAGGACTGCACGTACCGTCTATTCCTCTCAACCAGCACAGATATGGCAGGAGAATCCCGAAGTTCAGTGGCTGTCCCATATTGCTGTGGCCTATGCCACTCTCAACTATCTCTGCCTTCACCATTTAACTTTCGGCGCTCTCATTATACCTGCAGGACTGAATAACAGAACACCGAGGCCAAGAAATGATGATTCTCTGATTTTTGTGCTTTTGTCACTTCATGGAGCTTGCTGCTGGAGAGGGAACTCCCATAGAAGTGAATGGAGGGTGGCCACACTTGCTTGGTGCACCCTCATTCGCTTTCGCATTCCCATTCTAGAGGGGCCAGTGCTAAACTATTTTTGGCACTTTAGAGACTGAGTAGACGCTGATTTGGAAAGTTTACTTGGACAAGTTTTTCATTCAGCACAATTTATTTTTCATGTGAAATCCACCTCCAGTTGTACAATGTAAACTATTAGTATATATATCTTCACACTTCAACTTTTTTGTTGAGTATTTTGGCACTGTGTCCACACTGAAGTCCATGACAAAATTACTGGAAACAGGTGGCTCTCCCTGTTGGGCCCAGATGTTGACTGACATTTAAACACTGATGATCCTGCTAAGGTGCCATATAAATCTAGCATTGAATAGGGAGATCTCTGTATCCATGTGAGGTACAGGACTGGTTCTAGCTTTGTTAGAAAGAGATTATCATGTACTATATGATGTCTGATTTTCATTTTTACATTAATTATGGGGTAACCACTTTAAAAACGTAAAAGAACTGATACTTACCTTCACTAATACCTCTCCACTGCTGTCCCAATATTGCCATCTCAACACACAGAAAATGCCCCCTCAGAAAATCTCTGGCTGAAGTGAGCCCCTGATGCTGCTAATGACTTACTGATAGGGTATTTCTTGTATGTTTAGATGGGACCAAGAGGTAGAGAACAGTGGGGACACTAGCAGGGGATTGGTTATGCTTTTAAGTCACTCTAAGGGTTCATTCACACGTCCTGGAAATGGGTCCGCATCCGCATTTTCAATGGGGCCGCAAAAGATGTGGACGGCACACAGTGTGTGGTCCGCATCCGCACTTCCGGTCCGAGGCCAAAATAGAACGTGTCCTATTCTTTTCCGCATCCACGGACAAGAAAAGGGATTTCTATTATAGAGCGGCCATGTGCGGTCCGCAAAATGCGGAAAGCACATGGCCGGTGTCCGTGTTTTGCGGATCCGCAATTTGCGGAAGTAGAAGCCTAAGTAGAGATGAGCAATTAGATTCTAAACTAATCAGATCGGTTATGAATTTCAGAAAAACGTATCTACCAAATGAATCAAGTTTTTGCAATTTGCTTTGATAAAATCACACAAATGCCATTTACTGTGAAACTTGGTGAAGAAAACCATGAGGGAGGAAGAAGATGGAGGAGTACATGACACTGGAAGAAAGTGGGGAGGAGGGCTTGCCCTGATTGGCCTCGTCATCCAAGAGTCAGAATGTGTGACCAAATTGCTTTATTACCAGGATACACTGTGTATGCAACTTGCCACAGCTTTCAGTTAGCATACACCGACCATCCACATTTCTGACAGAGAGGACCCTTTTTACCGCACTCAGAGTCATTCACCTCCTGCTGTCCCCACTACCACAATCAGCAGAAGCTGCAGCAGTAGCCAGTTCAGTATAATCAACATAATGGAGCAATTTTTTCATATGGTGCACCAGGGCTGACACAAATCAGCAAATGGAAATATATCGCCTACAGGTCTAGTTCTTCTGGCTCATACTATTTCTCTGACCCCATGGACTTCTGTGTAGCCAGATTGGAGCTGTGGCCAGAACTAAGAAAAGAAAGCATACACACTTCAAAATGGTATAACTGTTATAGGGATCTGAATATTGCGATGAAAAGAATATGCAGGTAAATTAATGGGACAATAAAAAAAATGGCTCTGAGAAGGCTCTCATTATGTTATGAGAGAAAACAGCTCCTGGGAGCGGCCATCTTGTGACTGGCAGCTCAGCGTACTGTGTGCACACAAACCCCGCCCCACACTCCAGGACTGTAAGCTGTATGCATACAAGCCCCGCCCCCCAGTCCTGTGTGCTCTGTGTCACAGCAGTCAGAGCCTCCTATCAGTGTCACTGTTCACAGCCGCCCCTGTATATAACCGCATGATAACTCAGATAGGCTTAGATATGCTTGAGTAGCACTTGATGTGTGATATTGTGCTGCTAGACTTGTGTAATTGAGGCGGTGCTATTTATTCACTGTATCTAAGGCTATAATGTGTAATACTATGCTGCAAAGCCAGTGTGTCTCCTACTGTATCATCCTAGATATGCTTAGATACACGGGCTTAGTAAGCACAGCATTGCACATTATGGGTCTCAAATATCATGGAATCTAATACCAATCTAAGGATTGGAGTATCTTAAGCCAAGTTCACACCTCAGTTATTTAATCAGTTTTTTCCATCAGTAATCGTGAGCCAAAACCCGGAGTCAAGCCTACTCAGAGATAAGGTATAATGGAACATTTGCGCCTATTCTGTGTTTTGACCCAACACAGTTTTGGCTCACAATAACTGATAAAAATAACAGAAGCGTGAATTTGGAATAAGCTTGGTCTTTGTGAGGCTGTGCTGCCACTCACTGATACTGTGCACACATTTGACAACCGTTTGAGCCGTAGCTACATGAGATCTGTTTTTTTTTGGGGGGGGCCGCAAAAGATGCGGACAGCATCCGTAGTTCCGTTCTGTGGCCCCGGGAAAAAGATAGAGCATGTCCTATTGTTGTCCGCAATCGCAGACAAGAATAGCTATTTCTATCAGGCCTCTCACACACGAACGTTTTGCGGTCCTCAAAAAAAACGGATGCCGTCCGTATGGTTTTGCGGACAAGAATAGGACAGGTTCTATATTTTTTGCGGGGCTACGGAACGGGCATACAGGTGCGGACAGCACACCGTATGCTCTCAGTATTTTTTGTGGACCCATAGAAATGAATGGGTCCACATTTTTCATGTGAAAAATGCGGATCGGAGCCCGCAAAAAATACTGTCGTGTGAAAGGGGCCTCATAGGGCCAGCCATATGCTATCCACAAAATGCAGAATGCACACAGGCCGGTATCTGTGTTTTGCGCACGGACATGGGACCATTACTGATGCACAGGATCCATGTTTTTTTTTTTTTTTTTTTACAGAAACCATTTTTCAGGTGTTTTTCTTCTCTTGCGTTTTTGTTAATTAGGTGGCATTTATTTGTCTTTCTGGTTTCTTTTCAAAAACTCAGTGGGGGAGATATAGCAAGACTGGCACATCCATCCACTGGTCTGGATCTCCCTGGACTGGTGTGAAAGGCGCCTAATTTATTAAGAGGCAGATACCTCTTAACAAATCAGGCACATCTCTGCCCTGCTGTGCGGTAGAAACTGATGTCTACAGGCTGGCATAGACTTCAGCTATAACATCCACTACTTTCTAGAGAAAGTTATACGTAGTAAATATTGCAGGCGACGCAAAGCCTCATCCCTTCTGCTAAGCCAAGCCTCTTTTTCTTGAAACTTCGGAAAAGTGTCGGGAAGCTTAAAAAGTTGCAAATTATGTTGCACATATGGCATGCGCCATAATGTGTGACTTTTTATGCCTCAATAGTGGTTTAGATAGCTTAATAAATGTTCCTCAGTGTGTTTGAGCTTTGCTATTTTTCTCAGGCATTTGGACATCACTTTCTCTATAAGGGAAACACATCATAGCAGTGATAAGACACAGATGGGGAAATTTATCAAAACAAGTGCAAAGAAAAACGGTCTTAGTTGCTCATAGCAACCAACCAAATTCCACCCTTCATTTTTTAGCGATGTAAGAAGATAGAAGGCACAGACCCTCGGAAATACTACTTACTGCTGTGTGCTGAGGGAGGGGGGTGTCAGCAGGAGAAGAGCAGGCTCTCCACAAATCCTCCGATAAGGTGGGGGAGGAGCTTCTAACACATAAACACATTCTTAGCATCTGTGAGGTCAGCCTGCTTTTCTGACTGCCGGCATCTCTCCCCTGCAGAGCAGTAGCTGCTGAAGCACTGTGTAAAGGACTGGGCTGGAATGTCTTGCTCCTGCATCAAACTACATTCTCCTGCTCTGGGGAGTGACGTCAGAGTACTAAGCATGCCGGGAACTTCCTGTCTGGCTGCCTGAAGGCGACTCTTTCAGAGGAGTCGGCTGGTAACATGGAGTGCACGTGCCACACACACTCCAATTACACTGTTAATTGATAGTTTTTTCAAATTAGTCCTAATTAGAAGTTGTATTATTTCATTGTGATATATAGTTTTATTAAATAAAAAAAATGGTGACAGGGTCTCTTTAAATGCTATTTAAAGGGGTTATCCCATGAATAATGTAAAAAATGAAAATCAGATATCATACAGTACATGACAATACCTTTCTAACAAAGCGAGAACCAGCCCTGTACCTCATATGGATCCAGAGATCTCCACATTCATTGCTCTCCTAGATTTATATCAAGCTGACATCTGAAGGGGAGTGTCTTTTCTGCTGTAGCTAAGGGGCGTGTGTCATCTCTCCCAATCACAGCTCAGGAGGCGTGTCCATGCTCTCCCTATCACAGCTCAGGAGGCAGATGAAGGATGAAACTGAGCGTGTGCGGCCTTCTCAGTGAGCAGGTCATAGAAATAAGAAATGAAGTGGCGCTATACAGATACATTTTACTGAATAACTCAGTAGCTATACAAAATTTTTAATTACATGCAATTACAAAAGCATTCAGATCCAGGTGCTGGTTTGAAAACTGTAGAATATTTTTCGTGGGACAACCCCTTTAACCATTCCGGTTGGACTTGTAATGGCTGCCACAATAGTTGTCTTTCCCCAAAATAGATATATCTAGATTGAGTTACACGTAATGTATTATAACATGTCTGAGCTGACCTTCAAAGTGGTGGCCACTTTCTGATGTGGCTGTTCACTCTGGTAAGGTTCAGAGCCAGGGACCTATTCTATAGAAGGAGGAAGTTTCAGCACTGCAGGGCAATGAATGAATCCAGCCAGCAAAGGAAGCAAAATGGACAATCACAATACATTAGTAAGTGTCTTGTATTAACTTTCTCTACATGATAAATGTCACTTGCTGAAGTGAGACAATCCATTTAAGAATGTTTTTCATCTGAAACATGTACGAGTTCACTGTACTTTGTACTGCAGGATATTCCTTCATCCTTCATGCATGTGGGACACCTCCGGTTGAAGTGGGTGAGCTGGCTGTGGCTAGTTTTTTTTTTTTTTTTGCTTTTAAGCACCTATTCTATGATGCACATAGACACTATTACCTGTGCAAAATAAACCTGTTAAGGTGTATTGCTCATTTTTACAATGCACAATGTACCTACAGCATTCAATGATCTGAGAAGTGCAAAGAAGTCTGAATTCAAGAGCCCAACTTTGGAGGTGTTTTAAGATTGTGGCATGGAAGCATGGCCTCTATCAAGGGGCAAGGCATAAGACCATAAAAAGTTTAGGTCGCTCTTGATTTTTGGTTGTTTAGAAAAAAATTGCTGAAGAGACTGGCAACTCTGCTGCAGATATAACAGTTTTCCTCTTATATCTTCAAGTTAGTTGTAGTAGTTTTCAAAACCAAGTCTCTCTTTTTGACATCATGCAGTTACCTAAAACATTGTTTGTCGGCAGCAGATTGTCGGCAGCAGATCAGTCTAAACAGAACTCTGCTGCCGGCAAACAATAATTCTGTATGGGGATGAGCGATGGCATTAGTGATCACTCCTTCCCATACTCTGGAGGGGTTGGCTGCATGTAAATGAGCAGTCTCCTTCACCAAGGGTTTATTCACACGTCCTCAGTGTTGGACTGGAGTACCTAGGGCCCACCAGTAAAATTTATTTTGAGGCCCACCGTACGGATACATTCAAATATAATAAATAATCTATCAGGTTTTTTATATGATCACGGGCCGGTTGAGGTGCTGTACACTGAATATATGTCTGTAGTGCAGTAAGTGTAATGTGTTATGTGCCACTTTTGCAGGAGGTGAGAGACTAGGGGCCCACCTAGCTCAGGGGCCCACCGGGGGATTCATCTGTACCCCTGTGGGCCA
Organism: Rhinella marina; assembly: GCA_900303285.1. NCBI lineage: Eukaryota > Metazoa > Chordata > Amphibia > Anura > Bufonidae > Rhinella > Rhinella marina. The sequence goes on from ONZH01027241.1 coordinate 14,161, forward strand.
GTCCGAGCCTGCACGTCCGCATAATGGGTCCGCATCCATTCATTTTCAATGGGGCTGCAAAAGATGCAGACAGCACACAGTGCTGCGGCCCCGCAAAAAAATTGAACATGTCCTATTCTTGTCCTCAGCCACGGACAAGATAAGGCATTTCTATAGTGCAGGCACATGGCCGGTGTTTGTGTTTTGCGGATCCGCAATTTATATATCCACAAAACACCTGCGGACGTATGAATCAGAGGCGTAGCTAGAGGTTCAGCACAGGGGGGGCGAAACATACTTGAGTGGGCCCCCCACTTGGCTTCCCAAACGCATGTTTCCAACTTCACAGGCACATACTACTAGTTGTGGTTATAATATTGTATTAGAAAGATGACTATATAAACTGCTAGATCATCTATGCTGTTAAGTACAGTACAATAGACTTTCTACCTACCCTACTCTAAATACTCTACCATATAATGCAGTAAAATATAGGAGTAATAGGATTAAAAAACAACGGGACTGCTATGTTAAAGGAAACCTGTCCCCAGTTTTTAAATCACTAAACTAACAGTCCCCTGCCCCCATCAGACCTCAGATCAGCGTATTGTGCCCCATCAGACCTCAGATCAGCGTATTGTACCCCATCAGACTTCAGATCAGCAGAATGTGCCCCCATTAGTCCTCACATCAGCCTACTGTGCCCCCATCAGACCTCAGATCAGCGTATTGTGCCCCCATCAGACCTCAGATCAACAGAATGTGCCCCCATCAGACCTCACATCAGCCTACTGTGCCCCCATCAGACCTCAGATCAGCATATTGTGCCCCATCAGACCTCAGATCAGCATATTGTGCCCCCATCAGACCTCAGATCAGCAGAATGTGCCCCATCAGACCTCAGATCAGCGTACTGTGCCCCCATCAGACCTCAGATCAGCATATTGTGCCCCATCAGACCTCAGATCAGCGTACTGTGCCCCATCAGACCTCAGATCAGCATATTGTGCCCCCATCAGACCTCAGATCAGCAGAATGTGCCCCATCAGACCTCACATCAGTGTACTGTGCCCCCATCAGACCTCAGATCAGCGTATTGTGCCCCCACCAGACCTCAGATCAGCGTATTGTGCCCCCCACCAGACCTCAGATCAGCGTATTGTGCCCCCATCAGACCTCAGATGAGCTTATTGTGCCCCATCAGACCTCAGACCAGCGTATTGTGCCCCCATCAGACCTCAGATCAGCGTATTGTGCCCCCATCAGATCTCAGATCAGCGTATTGTGCCCCCATCAGACCTCGGATCAGCCTACTGTGCCCCCATCAGACCTCAGATCAGCCTACTGTGCCCCCATCAGACCTCAGATCAGCGTATTGTGCCCCATCAGACCTCAGATCAGCATATTGTGCCCCCATCAGACCTCAGATCAGCAGAATGTGCCCCCATCAGACCTCACATCAGCCTACTGTGCCCCCATCAGACCTCAGATCAGTGTATTGTGCCCCATCAGACCTCAGACCAGCGTATTGTGCCCCCATCAGACCTCGGATCAGCCTACTGTGCCCCCATCAGACCTCACATCAGCCTACTGTGCCCCCATCAGACCTCACATCAGCCTACTGTGCCCCCATCAGACCTCAGACCAGTTTATTGTGCCCCATCAGACCTCAGACCAGCGTATTGTGCCCCCATCAGACCTCGGATCAGCCTACTGTGCCCCCATCAGACCTCACATCAGCCTACTGTGCCCCCATCAGACCTCACATCAGCCTACTGTGCCCCCATCAGACCTCACATCAGCGTATTGTGCCCCCATCAGACCTCACATCAGCGTATTGTGCCCCCATCAGACCTCAGATCAGCGTTTTGTGCCCCCATCAGACCTCAGATCAGCGTACTGTGTCCCCATCAGACCTCAGATCAGCCTACTGTGCCCCCATCAAACCTCAGATCAGCCTACTGTGCCCCCATCAGACCTCACATCAGCCTACTGTGCCCCCATCAGACCCTCACATCAGCCTACTGTGCCCCCATCAGACCTCACATCAGCCTACTGTTACCCATCAGACCTCACATCAGCCTATTGTGCCCCCCATCAGACCTCAGATCAGCTTAATGTGCTCCCATCAGACCTCAGATCAGCGTATTGTGCCTCCATCAGACCTCAGATCAGCGTATTGTGCCCCCATCAGACCTCAGATCAGCAGACTGTGCCCCCATCAGACCTCATATCAGCCTACTGTGCCCCTATCAGACCTCAGATCAGCGTATTGTGCCCCCATCAGACCTCAGATCAGCCCACCCAGCCACATAGGATTAAAATAAAAAACCTTACTTACCTGTTCTGCGCTGCGGCTGCCCTCCGGTCCGCGCTCTGCTCTCTTCCCTGGCGGCGCGCACTATGACCTGATGCACGCAGCGTCAGGTCATAGTGCGCGCCGCCAGGGAAGAGAGCAGAGCGCGGACCGGAGGGCAGCCGCAGCGCAGAACAGGTAAGTAAGGTTTTTTATTTTAATCCTATGTGGCTGGGTGGGCTGATCTGAGGTCTGATGGGGGTCCCTAAATACAAGTGAGCGCTTCCATAATGGTCGCCCCCCCTGCCCCCCGGTAGCTACGCCACTGGTATGAATGGACTCTAATGAGCAGATGATTGCCTGGAACTAATGCTTCTTTCACCACAATGATCTGCTCAGTTCAGCAGTATAAAAGGGCCTTATACAACTAACGCTTTTATATAAATGTATCATGTATGTGACACACATGGAATTCAAACTACAAGGAACTGCTATAAAACAGTCTTTAAATGTTAAATGCCTTGAGTGATCACTTTTGACAATCTTTTTTCTTGGAACGTCTATATTGCAGTACAGTCAGATAAAGGTCCTACTGGTGTTCATCTTGGTGAATGGCTACTGAAATATGACAGAAACGATAAGGTAACTTAGGTAGTTGGTGGTTTCTGGATAAGGACTCAATCAGAATTCAGGCACCAATGAAATGTAGATGTAATATAAAAGGAATAAAAGCAAAGATGAGCTCTTCTATAAATGATGTATGAATACAGTTTGAACATCCAGAAAACCAGTTAATATAAAACACAACTAACAATGGTCTTATATTAAAGTATTTAGCCTTGAAACCCCATAGTAAAACAGGACAAAAAGAAGCCCTAAGCATAAAAAGAAATATTTGCAGATCCTTTATACTTTCAGCGAGATTTTTAATGTGTCTCTTGATGCGCACACTGTACCTTTATTGCTTTTTGCTTCTTGCAGTTTTTTTTTTTTTACGTTAATTGGAAACATACAGAAAAATTTAACCTTGCTATTCAAGACTGGGATCTTTTATAGATGTGATTTTCCAGTCATTTGTACCTTGCAGTTCGATTCACTGCTTTTTGAAAAAATAGAACATGTCCTATTATTGTCCGCAAAACGTGTTACCCATAGAAGTCAATGGGTCCACAAAAAATGCAGATGCATAACTAAAGCATCCGTATGTTATCCGCATTTTTTGCGGATCTATGTCCCAAACACCTGTTTTCTAAACCATGAGACCATTTTTAACACAGTTTTCAGGAAGTGTTAGTGCTGGCAGTTTGTCAAGTAGATTTTGCATCAGCAAGACAACTGTTGCTGGACATATTAAAAGTTTAAAACGTCCCGTTGGGATGTCGAGAGCCTTATTACCCTCATAGAAGAGAGACCAGAATTGTGGGACAGCCGCAGTGAGGCTTACCATGACCGCCTGAAGAAGGAGGCCTCCTGGTCAGAGGTCACAAAATCAATGAGGCCTGCCGATTGACGAAAAGCAGACTCAAATAGTCGTGCTGATTTGGGTGAGTTGAACATCATGTTGCTTGTGTCGTGATCCATGTTTTCATGGATGACACATGTGTTCATGAATTGTTATTAATGGCCTGTTCCTTAAAATGTTATATCGTGAAGGGTCTTTTAGGGCGTAAACTGTTAATATTTAAAGATGTTAGGCCATTTTTCTTCCTTTTTATCCACATTCATATGTTACTTGCCCCCTTACATATTTTTTAAACATATGTGCACCGTGTTTAAAAGACTGTGCATTTAATTTTTTTTTTCAAGGAAATTATTTTAATTATGGCCTTGATGCCACAACTTTTTTTAAAAATTATATAGTACAAAGACAGCTATTTTGATTAGTACTTTTATGAAAAACATGTATATATATTATATATATATATATATAATATTTGTTTTTTTATTTTCATAATGTATGTGCAGTTAAGAAGGCAAAGACAAGATGGGCCAGCTGCCGCAGTGGTGATGGTGCGTCTCGAAAGCACCCATATCTGTACACGCAGTAGCTGCAATTTTTGTGTCCTGTTTTAGATTTGAGGCTGTGAGTATTACTTTTATTTTATTGCTGCAAAGTAATTTACATTATGTCATGTATGTCTAATAGACCAATTTAGTAGTGTTTGGTCTAACCATGTTTGATTTCAGGAACCACCATGGGCACACATTTTGTGCCAAAACATAAAGGCGGAAGCCAATAAACCCTTGTGAGGTATCAGACAATTTTCCTCACTTTAGAGGCCAAAAATCCATTCTCAAATTAAATCACACAATCCCAATAACTGGCTGGATCAATGATCTCTCTCTAGTACCTGTAACCTGTAATATTGTTACCCTCCAGAAATACATCCAAGCCCTCTTGAACTATTTTAGTGAACTTACCATCATCACCTCCTCAGGGAGATAGTTCCATCGTCTCACTGCTCTTACCGTAAAGAATCCTCCTCTATGTTTGTGTACAAACCTTCTTTCCTCCTGACGTAGAGGATGTGCCCTTGTCACAGTCACAGGGATATTTATATGATGGGAGAGATCTCTGTACTGACCCCCGATATATTTATACATAGTTATTAGATCTCCCTTCAGTCGTCTTATTTCTAAAGTGAATTAGCATAATTTGTATACTTTATTTGGGAATTGTAGTCCGACCATTCCTGTAATGGCTTTAATTGCCCACCTCTGAACCCTGTCCAGCTCTGGTATGTTTGCCTTGTTTACAGGAGCCCAGAACTGTACACAGTCCTCCATGTGTGGTATGACTATTGATTCGTAAAGTCGCAGGACTATGTTCTCATTATGGGCATCTAGGCCTATTTTGATGATACCCACTATCTTTTTGACCTTGCCAGCATCTGTTTTACACAGGTTTCTCTAGTTTATTTTGAACTATGTCAAAAATGCTTGCTTTTTTCCCATGTCAGTGTTAACCATTGTTTTTACATTTACTATGTACTGGTGCCTTGCATTATTCCTTCCTATGTGCATAACCTATCATTTGTCAGTGTTAAACCTCATCTGCCACTTATCTTGCAAAAGACTATGGACAATCCAGATCCCTCTGTAGCAGTGTACAGTAGTGTAATCTTCTGTGTTAATTACTGTACATTTTTAATTTTAATTTGGGAATATTAATATTGTACCGTGCAAGCCTTTTACAAGATCATTAAGAAATATGTTAAACCGAATATGGCCCATTACTGACCACTGTGGTACCCCACTAGTGAAGGTGACCCAATCTGAGTATGTAACGTTAATAAACACCCTCTTTTTTCGATCACATACATACATTCTCTTCCTGGTCAAGCATTATGATTTTATATACTAATCTTTTATGTGGTACATTGTCAAATGCTTTGTAGCATTCAAGATATACAACATCCATTGGTTCGCTGTGGTATAGTCTACAACTTACCTATTCATATAAACGGTTATATTTTTAAAAACCTGACCGATCCCTTATGAAGCCATGCTGATACTGTTTTTTTTAACTTCTTTTCATTGAGGTACTCCAAGATAGAATCTCTTAGAAAACCTTCAAAAAATTTACAAACGTCAGATGATAAACTTACCAGCCTCTGGTTTTGTTCCCTTTTTGAATCTTGCCACCTACATTTGCTATGTGCAAATCATGTTGAACAGTCCCTGTCAGTATACAGTCCCTAAATATATAAACAAAGTAAATACGAATTTACAAATAACCCCACCAGACTCAATTTCATTTCACACTATACAAGTCCACTATACATATACAGTATTCTAGTTTGATTTATGTAAACGGAAAGAGCAGTTTGATGCATTTGTTTTTACATCAAAGTATATGTAACTTTTTTGTTGTTGTTTTTTTAGAACTGTGGACAGTCTGGATGACGCTGAGGGGGAGCCAGCGGATGTTGCGCCAGCTGAATTACCTCTTCCACAGGGGTTGCAGGAGGAATTTTCGCAAGTGGAGGAGCAAGTTGCATTATCCGCCCAAGTCCCCACAAGTCCGGAGGCGCTACCAAGGACCCAGGAGACGCCGTACTGCCCATCAGGCTTCTTCTGGGATAGGTACACGTGAATTTGTGGATAGTCAGGTGATAGAGTACCTATCCCAGAAGAGGACTGAGGGGACATAAATTACTATGTTGAAGGGGCTTGCACCGTTGATGGAAATGGTGCCGCACCAACAACAGAGTCCATGTATGGCGTCTCTTGCCATGGTATTGCAGATGTTTACATCTCAATACCATGGGTACATTGTTAATTTAGTAAACAATGTCCGGCAGCAAGTCCTTGGCAATACACCTCCTCCTCAACAGCCCCCCTATGGGCAGCAGCCCCCCTATGGCCAACAGCCACCCTATGCCCAACAGCCACCCTATGCCCAACAGCCACCCTTATGGGCAGCATCAAAGATTAGCCCCTACGGAGTCAAATCCTTACGGGCAGAAGCAAAGGAATGCTCCATCCAGATGGTGCAAATGTTTGTGGGGCAACATCTAGCGTGCTCCCACATTCCTTCACAAGGGAATTATTGGAGCCAAGGGCGGACTGGGAACTTAAAGTGGCCCTTGAAAAAGTACTAAAAGTGGCCCATTTTGTAGTTGGGTCCAAATCGATGGAATGTAGGGCCAGCAATACCATATTGTGGCATATTGTACCACCCCAACAGAGCCAAATACAACAGTCCATCACAAATTACTGCCAGCAACACAAAATACATCCCCAAAAACTTTCATTGGCCAGCCATAAGGAGGGCCCATGTGGCCCCCTGGGCATCGGCCCGCTGGGAAATTTCCCTGTAAGGTCTATGGCCAATCCACCCCTGATTGGAGCCATAAGATTATATATATATATATATATATATATATTTATATATATATATATATATTTTAAATTGTTTTATTTATTTGTATTTACAAAAGCAAAAACAGTTCCATGTTGCCACAAGTTGGCTTACAAAATTTAAAAGTGTCTAGTGTATTTCTTATCATACAATTATATTTTTTTGATGTAATCACTTAACTGTGTAAAAGGTTTATGGTCCCATTGTGAACAAAATGTGTTCTCAAAACTTACCTTTTTCCTTTCCTAAAAAAAAAAAAAAGATTAGCAACAAATAAAAATACAAAAATATATAAATATCCACATATAACTACATTTAAGGTACAGCTATGAGATCAACATTTGCCACAATAAATGGGAGGTATTAGAAGGTTTTTGGGAACATACACAAATGTCTAAAGTGATGCTTAATAATTTTCAAAACTTTTTGAAGCCAAAAACACATCTCTAAAAACACTTGATTTATCTTTTCCACAAAAACCTTAGCCCGCAAGCCCACGTCAAGGGTCCTCTGTCTCTTGTGAGTCCCTATACTAACTAAAATATAAAGTATAACAATCTATATCTCAAAAATAATAAAAAATTAAAGAGCACATAAAATCTCAAACGCTACCACGAATTGCATCCATCTGCCACGACAATGCCCCCTCGGGGCCGATCCAATGCCTGCAGTACCAGGTCGTCTAGGCATCCTGAGATCCAAACCAACACCTGGAAATGTGGGAATTTCACTCTGGTCAACATCCGAGGAAGCATTGTGAATCCTGGTGAAGTTGTGTAGAATAACACAAGCTTGAACAACCAGGGTGGCATTCTCCGGATCCATCTGTATGGTTGTCAGAAATACCCTACACTTTTGGGAGAGAATTCCAAAAACGCACTCAACATACCGACGGGCAGTACTCAACCGTATAACATGGCCAGTCAATGCAAACCCCTCGTCTGCCACGATCACAAAGGGAGCCAGCGGACCAGCATATCTGAGCAGTCTTCTGGGCTCTGGCAGGGCAAGCTGATTGGCACGAAGCCGCTCACCCATTCTAGAAGCACTAAAGATGCGAGCATCCGAGGTGCTTCCATAGGTCCCAATATCAACCATTATAAATTTATAGTTGCTATCAGCCAAGGCCAAAAGCACTATAGAAAAATATTGTTTATAATTGAAGACGGGACCCAGAGTGAGGAGGCTTCTTAACACGAATGCGTTTGCCATCCAGTGCCCCAACACAGTTTGGAAAATGGGCAGAGAAATTGAATCCGTCCGCAATTCAAAGCCAATCCTCTGCTTTGGGCTGTGGCATTACCATCTCTCGGATTCACAGCCAGATGACTTCACAAGTATGCACCACTATCCGAGAAATTGTAGAAATCCCCAATAGAAACTCATAATGCAAGGAAGAAAAAGAGTTTCCAGTTGCTAGGAATCTGTAGAAGGAAAAAAAAAACCAAACAACATAAGCTGTGAAGCAATGTAGGCAATTAAAATATTCAGTGCGCATAACACATATATGTATTTTTAACAAAACAGAAAAAAAACATTGACCAATGCTACATCCAAATTTTAAACATGACCAAAAAAACAAACAACACATGGTTTGCAGAAATAAGCACAGGAAAACATAAATTAAAACTAAAACAATACTTACCTTTCCTCAGGTGAAATGCTGCACCACATGTTGGTGTCCTGGAAAGTGAGGTCAGGACGTATATACGACAACAGCAAATCAAAGGTAGCCACCGACATGCGACATAATCCAAAGAACTTCTCCAGGTGCTGACGAAGGTCAGTGAAGAGGGTGTGAAAATGGCCCTTCCTGTACCGTTGAGAAACAATGGGATGAACCCATAGTCTCCTCCTCCTCGGTTCCTCAACCAAATGCTGGCCGAATCGCCGAAAAAGAAGACAGTGCAGTAGAACCTCATCATCAAAGTCTTCATCCATGTGGAAATAAAGCCTGAAACTGCGAAGCAAACAATGGCAACTAAGCAATCTCTGTATGCTTCCAAAACCATCAGAAAATGGCCAGAAAACACTCAGGTGACCTAATTATATACCTGTTTCTGGGGGTGTAGCCAGGTTAAAAATTTAAATTACACCTTCCGTTTTTTTTGCGGTCCGCAAAAAACGGAAGACATATGGAAACACAACGTCAGTTTTTTGCGGAACCACTGAAATATTGCTGTATACAAACGGGACATTAAATTCACATAATACGGAAACAATGCCCCGCAATTTGTGGACCGCAAAGCACAACGTTCGTGTGTAAGAAGCCTTGACGTAGAATTTTATCCGAAGTTTAGGAAAAATTTGATTCGCCATGAATCTGACTTTCCTTGCACTTTGTGGTAATGAATGTTTTTTTTTTCTAAAATGGATGCTGCACATGTTGCAAAGTGAAAATTAGAAGCCCAGGAACACAAAATGACCCATAATGCCGTGCAGCTACCCAATCCGCATATAGCCATCCCCTGTGATGTCACAGCCCTATAAAAGCCTCATCCCATGCATTCTCTGCCATTTCACTGTGAGCTGACAAGCTCTTGTGCGCTAGGGACAGTGTTGCAGAAAGCTATTAATAGAAGAATATTGCATTTTTTTAGACTGTACTTCTCATTATTAGACAGATTAGGTTGTGATGTACATTTTTTCCTTTTCATAAGGGACCTAAATAGGTTTTCTAAGTTCTCTCTAGTTACTTATCTTTTTGTTTATTTCATCTCTATCCTCATTTACCAGTTTATTTTTTCTTCTACACTTTACATACAGTACACAATACATTTTGAAGCACAATAAAGAATAGGATGATGCTTAACATAAAATAATGTTATCTGAATAATTGTATTATATTGGAATTTATATTCTCCTTTGATTACCTGATCATAATGGTATTCTGCTTGACACTGTAACAAATCAAACTGTAATGTACTTTCTTTAACTGTTTGAAATGAAAAACTCAATAAAAACTATTGAAACAGAAATGAATGGGTTCGCATTTGTTTCCGCAAAATTGTGAAACAGATGCAGACCCATAAGTACGGTTGTGTGAATGGGCCCTACTTATTACATAAAATGTATATAGTGGTCAACTATTGGCCCCATGTGGCCCCTTTATGTCATTATCATACAAAAGGGGCATTTTAGGAGATTGCAAGCCACAAAAGCAATAATTTGCATATTGTGCCACTCACTTCACCAGCCAAACCCCCTATCAGCAACAGCCCCTGTTTGGCCAACATATTATATGCAGCTATTAGATTACAGGCTCCTGTCCCTTATGGCAATAATCCAGCAGCCATATTTGATCCATTCACCATGTTTGGCCCATCTGGTATTACAGTAACTGTAATATATGTTTTAAGCAAAATACCATCCGGTTCATAGTATATAATTGTACAGTTTTTGATTTTACACTTGTATGGAAAAATGAATTTGGAAATATTATTTTAAAGGGATTCATGTCTACAGTTTTAAAAAATAATTTCTGTTCTTTCAGTGGTTTTCCATTTGACAGAACAGAGCCATTTACTATTTTAATGTGTACATTTTATATTTATTCTCAGTCCATTTTTGAAAATTCTTCATTGTTCATATTGTGTTGAGAGCATATAGTATGGTGCCCATTTTTGGTTTTGCATTTTTGTTTTTTCCTCCCAACGTTCTGGTGTTTACTGTGCACTAAAAATTACTTAAAATTCTTATTCTGCGGTTCAATATGAATATGGTGATACCAAACTTGTATATTTTTAATTTTTGCTTTACTATGAAAAAAGATTACTGTATTTTTCGCCCCATAAGACGCCGTAACGTAACATTCAATGGCCTTTATTTTATTACTAGCAGAAGGGGGGGGTTGGCAAGAGGCATGGAGGCTGAAGTGAGGCATAGGAAATCATATGGGGGCTTGAGTGAGGCATGGGAGCTGATATGGGGGCTAAAGTGAGGCATGAGAGCTGATATGGGGGGCTAAAGTGAAGCATGGGGGCTGATATGGGAGCTAAAGTGAGGCATGGGGGCTGAAGTGATGGGCTGATATGGGGGCTGAAATGAGGCATGGGGCTAATATGGGGGCTAATTACAGGCATGTGGGCTAATATGGGGGCTAATTACAGGCATTGGGGGCTAATTACAGGCATTGGGGGCTCATATGGGGGTTGAAGAGAGGCATGGGGCTCTTATCTGAGGTCTGATTGGGGGTCATTAACATTGGTGTCTGGGCTGAGGTCTGATTGGGGGTCTGATCTGAGGTCTTATTGGGGTATGATTAACATTGGGGGTCTAATTGCTGGTCTGACCTGAGATCTAATGAAAAATATTTTTTTCTTATTGCCCTCCTCTAAAACCTAGGTGCGTCTTATGGGCTGATGCGTCTTATGGGGCGAAAAATACGGTAAGTGTTTGAAAAAAAAAACCTGAATTTTCTTTGATCACCATGATTAACAACCATTATGTTTTTTTATAAAATATATTTCTACAGAGCTGTATGAGGGCTTGTTTTTTTGCGAGACGAAATTTAGATTTGATATGTACCCTGTTTGTGGCATGTACAACTTTTTGATCACTGTTATTAAAAAAACATTTTTTTTTGGGGGGGGGGAGGGGTGACAAAAAAAATGGCGAATTGTGAGTTTATTTTTTTTATTACAGTGATCAGCGCACAGAAAATTTTTATTAATATTTTTATAGTTCAGACATTTTTGGACGAAGCAATACCTAATATGTTTTTTTGTTCATGTATTTTTATATGTAAAATTGGGAAAGGGGAGTGATTTAAACTTTTTTTTTTACTTTTACAATGACAACTGATAGATCTGGGATAGATCTTTTGATTCCTTTTCCTATTCACCCTAATAGAGATCTATTAGGCTAAATAAGATTTTGATACGCTTCTTGCTCAGCTGTGCCTCATGCACAGCGCTTTAGGGAGGTTACCATGATAGCCATGGCAAGCTTCAAAAGTGTCCATGGTAAGCGATCGGAGCCCTGCGATTTCAAGGGCTCCGATCAGAAAGCAGAGGGAGCCGAATACCTCTAGTTTACCTCACAGATACCACAATCGGTGTTGATCATGGCATCCAAGGAGTTAATTGATGGGGTTTGACAGGATCACTGTATGATACAGCTGTCACCTGCCGTGTATGTAGTGGCTTACTGCAGCAGCTCGCTCCATACATTTCCTCAGCAACTATTACTTACAGGTATACCTGATTTATCGCGATTCGTGACAAATTAATTTGTAACAAAACAAATTTCTAGTAGAGGTACGTCGAATCGGCTGGATCAAATTTTTCAAAACTTCACTCATCTCTAGTGTTTAGCCCTTGTTTCTTGACAAGCATGGATATAGGAAATATCACACCTAACCATGGGGACGTGAGGAGCACCAAATGGACCACTCTTCTATATTAGAAGTCACTGACATTATAAATTACACACAATAGGTGTGTGTGTGTGTGTGTGTGTGTGTGTGTGTGTGGTCCTCTTATAGATTTTGCAAGAGCCTCTGTGGAAAGTGTTTCTGTGTCACATGAAAATAGATAACATGTGACAGCTGTAATTGCAGTCCAAGATACAGGGTGATCAGAATTTCTTTCATTTCCATTTTATTCAATTATGTTTTTATTTATTCATATAGCTAACAAACATAAAAGGCTCACATTAAACCCCACTTGACAGCAACCGTTAAAGGGGAACTAATGACAGAAAGCAACACAACCAGAATTATAACATAGGTATGGTCTCAGAACCAAGTTTACGACTACAGCCCAAGAATCAAGCTTAGTACATATATATACAGCACCAGAACCAAGTTCATACCATAAATAAGTACAGCACCTGAACCAAACTCAACATAAATACAGCACTAGAACCAAGCTCATAACATAAACCCACCATAAGAGCCAAGCTCATTTTATAAATACATCATCAAAACCAAGCTCATTCCATAATTACAGCACCAGAAGTAAGCTCATAATATGAATACAGCAGTACAGTCACGTTCATTATATATATTCCGCATCTGAACCAAGTTCATACCATAAATACGGCACCAGAACCAATGTTATAACATGAATACAGCACCGAGCCAAGTTTATTATATAAATACAGCACCAGAGCCATGCTCATAACATAAATACTGCACCAGAAAAAAAGTCATTACATAAATCCCCTTTAATGTATTGTAATAGAAAACTGTTTATAGTAGACTACAGAATACAGATGATCGGTGGTGGTACCGATTAGATATTAATTACCCATGTAATGGACAGGTCATCAATATTTAAAAGGTAGAAAACCTCTTTGATGCATTTATAAAGTTTCACCAAAGGTGAACCGAAACTTTAAAAAGTACATTTAAGTTTGCATTATTTGTAAGAATAATAGCATGACTCATCCCAGGCTGTTTCCAGGCAACATATCGTTGCTGAGCCTATTATGTGGATAGTTTGTATTATGGCGAGAGTAGAAAAAGGGTAATAAGATCATTGCTTATAATAGAATAAACTATTTACTACACTAATGATAAAATTGTAGAGAAGCTGAAAAGCTTTTTACAATATCACTTTTCAGTAAGATGTTTCCTCTTGTAGTAAAGATTCTACTCATATGTCAAAACAGCAAGCATTACACACTAATCAACATAAAAACGGTGATTTTTTACAGAACTTTTTTGTATTAACTGGAGAATGACATGATTTAAAAGTGATTCTCATACATGATAACGCTAATTGTAAATCTAGTGATATTGCATGTGCCACATAATAAACTTTGCTATTAAAATCAAAACCCTCTCTGACATGTAATAGAATAAAAATAATAAAGATACTGTGGAATAATGGAAAGGAGTTTGATTATGGGAAATTGTAGGCGTTGTTGAGCAGAACCTTATGGCAGGACCCTGATTAAGTAATTGAAGGACACTGAGGTTGGTTATGTTGAGAGACGGCAGATGCGACAAAAGGGTGAAATTAGTGAAAGAAACCTGAAATTGTAATGAGAAAGATAAGAGGCATTGTGATGGGATTGTCTTCTGACCAAATCGTGGAATTTTAGAGAAGAAATTACAGTACATGGGTATCATTTTGCATGCAAAGTATATGAGGACTTTAAGTTTGCATTTGTTGGCAACACATCCTTGCCAACAAATTCATAAAAATTAATTAATTAATTTGCCTGATCACTTGCCCATGTAAAAGGGATTTACATGGGTTTTCCTATATTTTTTACCTCATGACCTCTCTTCTATATACCGTATGTCATTAATATCTTATCCGTGGCAGTCTAACAACCAGAACCCCCAGATCAGCTGTTTGAGAAGACATGTGTGCTCGCAGTAGCGCCATGGCTGGTCTTCTCTCTGCAAACCAAGCACAGTACCGTACATTGTACAGCAGTTCTGCTTGGTATCGCAGCTCAACCCAATTCACTCCAATGGGGCTGAGCTATGCCTAGGCCATGTGACCAATTAGCATGACGTCACATGGCCTAGGCAAAGATGGGAGGAAGCGGCAACATTTTCTCAAATATCTGCTCGGCAGGGGTCCCAGGTGCCGGACCCCAACCGATATTGATGACCTTTAAAGGGGTTGTCCAAGTTATGAAAAAAAATATATAGCACTGTAAATCTGATGGGCAGCAATATATAACTAAGTTCAGCAAGTTTTAGGCAAAAAAAAAAATCTTTATTTCCTCATTTCCCTGGTTCTCTTCTGGCCTTTGTTTACATGCAATAACAACAATCTCAGCCCCTCCCCCCTTCTCTGCAAAGGCAGTGAATACAAGTGCTGCTGATACACACAGGAAATTCTCCCTACCTGTTCTTGTACAATACAATTCTTCTATAGCTCCTTGCCCAGCATTTGTCTCCTCTCACTGCTGCAGCTACTATTTGTTGTAAAGCCTTGAGTCCTCAGTGTGTTCTGGCTGAAGGGGTTAATGTTTTATCTGAAGGAATCCAGGGAGAGAGCAGATAGCAGGAGCCCGGCAAAGAAAGGGGGCGTGGCCAGTGACGTCTCGTGTACAGACTGTTATCTGAACTCTGAGGCTTGTGCACGAAACATCAAAGACCAGGGAGATAAGGTGACATCACATGTTATGTGACCCTCAGTCAACTCTGAGAAACCAGCAGCTTTAGAAACACAAAGTATATGGGAAAGTTGTTATACCTGACAAGTTAGAAACATACAAAGAACAAAAAAATAACTCGGACAACCCCTTTAAGGGTAGAGGTGAATGAATACATTAATGTGATTTGTTGCCTATTTTTAAACTGGAATTTTGTGAGACATCTATGGATTTGTAGATGTCACAAACTTCATTTTGCTGGTGTGTCTTGAATAATTATGTCTAAGGCCTCATGCACTTGACCGTATTTTTGTTCTGCATCTGATCTGCATTTTTTACAGTCATGTGCATGAGGCCTAAGTGTTAAAAAGCACCTAGTGTGGCTACCACGGTTTGCACCAGGGCTTAGCAGGATCAAACTGGCCCAGAGTACCAGATGTCCTTTGACAGACCCAGGCTCTCATGTAATAGTTGGCTTCAAAGGTGCAGGAGAAAAAAACTCATTTCAAACTTTGAAACCTTCTTTAGGAATAATCACTTGCCACTAGGGTCTATTTTTTTTATTCAAAACCTATTAGGCTTCATGGATAATATAGGGGCTGGGCCCCTAAAATTATTTTACCAATGATTTTTTTTTCTTATTTTCCTCCTCTAAAACAAACTGTAGGTGCGTCTTATGGTTTGGTGCATCTTATAACACGAAAAGTATGGTAATCTCTCATCTGCCCAATTATAGCACTGAAATAAGACAGTTTTCTTATTTGTTCAGTTGTCTCTTTGCTTGCAAGAATAATTTCCTCAACTGAACTTAAGGCCCCTTTCACACGGGCGAGATTTCCGCGCGGGTGCAATGCGTGATGCGAACGCATTGCACCCGCACTGAATCCTGACCCATTCATTTTAATGGGGCTTTTCACATGAGCGTTTTTTTTCACGCATCACTTCTGCGTTGCGTGAAAAACGCAGCATGTTCTATATTCTGCGTTTTTCACGCAGAACTGGCCCCATTGAAGTGAATGGGTCTGCGTGAAAATCGCATTGCATCCGCACACAAGTGCGGGTGCAATGCGGTTTTAACGCATGGTTGCTAAGAGATGTTGTTTGTAAACATTCAGTTTTTTCACACGCGTGTGATAAACGCATCAAAAAGCTTCTCACTCGCGCGGAAAAAACTGAAAGAACATACGCAATCGCAGTCAAAACTGACTGCAATTGCGTGCGGATTTGGTGCGGATGCGTGCGGATTTTCCTGAACGCATCCGGACCAAATCCGGACACGCTCGTGTGAAAGAGGCCTAAGGAGTCCCAGTGCGACAGTTGGCTTTAGGCTATATTTACTAGGGCTGTTTTTACTGCAATCTGCATCAATAAAGGCAAAGAAAACACCAACTGGCACATATAAACACACCCTAAAGTGGCACTTAGTATTGCACAATAGCGTTTTTAATGAATAAAACAAATCTTGATTCGAGACAATAAATACTGAAGAAAAAGTACATTTAGCAACAATCCAATTGTGACTAGTATAGATTCTTTCCAAAGTTGCAATTTAAAAAGTTTTCTCGCTTTTCTTTGTAGAAGAGCCATGAAATGATGTGTCAGTACTGTGTCTAGCAGTGAAATATGAGACAATGAGAATGTACTCTGGATCACCATGGTCTCATTAGCTGAAGTGAATACCAGTCAATATCTCACACTAGCTTAATGGTACTGAACTAATTGGCTGAGAGTATAAGATGATTTTATTAGAAAGACATATGACATTGTATTGTTTAATTATTGACTGCCAAGCAACAATTTACCGAGTTGTTTCCTTTCAGAAGACCTTCAATTACACAAAACAATAATCACTAAATATTTTTTGCAGTTTTCTCCTTATTGCGATCATTGCTTCTTTGCCCATAAAGCATTTACACTGCTAATGACTGTCAGATTTCAGACTAGTTGTGGAGGATTGGTGGTGACTAACAATAATTTTTCAGTCAGGCAGATCTGTTCGATCCAGAGAAAACAAATTATTTGATTGCTCTACGTTGTTACATGTGGCAATAATTCTTAAAATTTTAACTATTAGATGAAAATAGACTATTAAGAAAATGTACTCACTGTTAAACCTCATGCAGTCATTATAAATTATGTGACCACTAGGCTTGAACCAATCAAGCTTTGGATCATAGTTCTGAAGTCGATTCATTCAAACAAATCTTTTAATGCTGTCTCCATATAGCATTAAAATGTATGGTCTCTGTGGAGGCAAACTTCATTTCAGCCGAAGTTGCGTGAGACTTCGGTGAATGAATTCGGTATTCATTTCTACATCTTTAAAAACATTTTAAATTAGTAATCCGAAGTCAGGTTTGGTACTGAGGTACAGGAGGTACCAGCTGGTACCAAACCCAACTTCGGCTTCCTAACTTTAAATGTTTTTAAAGGTGCAGAAATAAATACAAAATTCATTCACCGTGACTTCGCCTGAAAGGAAGTTTGCGTCCACAGAGGAAATACATTTTAATGCTGTACTGTACGGAGACACCATTAAAATCAAAGTGTTTTTGACCGAATCAACTTCGGATCGATGATCCGACGTTTGATTCACTCAGCACTAGTGATCACCATGTGACTAGGTCATGTAGCCACTGGACACAGGATTTAGATAGATGTTTTCAGCTTTTTAATCAATACTATTGATTATAATGAACATATTTTTATAACATAAATACATTGGATTTGGGTTAAACGTCATATTTGAACCCTCTGTCACACTTTTTCTTATACATATGAATCTATTGGTAAAAGTAGGTGGAACTTCAGAGTGTGACTCATTTATAAAAGGGTCACTGCAAAGGGTTAACTGATGTAATATTGTATTGCTAAGTTATTGTATTGTGTACCTAATAGCACTGTATGAACAAATACATGTTAAAGGGGTTATCCCATGACTAATGTAAAAAAACAAAATCAGATATCATATAATACATGACATAGTACATCTCTATCTAACAAAGCTAGAACCAGCCCTGTACCTCACATGGATCCAGAGATCTCCTCATAAATCTAGCAGAGCAATGAATATCAAGCTGGAAGCTCAAGAGGAGTGTCTTTTCTGCTGCAGCTAAGGGGTGTGTCTCAGCTCTCCCTATTACAGCTCAGGAGGCAGTTGAAGGATAGAATTGAGCATGTGCAGCCTTCTCAGTGAGCCGGACAAAGAAATAAGAAAAAGAACAAAGAGCAGGTAGTGCTATAAAGATACATTTTATTGAAAAACTCAGTGGCTATGCTAAATTTTTAATTGCATACAGTTACAAAAGTATTCAGATACAAGTGCTGGTTTGAACACTGTAGAATATTTGTCATGGGACAACCCCTTTAAAACCTGTGTTTACAAGTTGTTTGCTGGGGAGATTGACCATGGGTCTGCCCCTAGATGAGGAAGAGGATAGAAATGTGTGAGAAAGCTCTGCAAACAAGGCCTCAGATCCTAGAGAACCACCATCTTTGAAACTTTTCACACCTTAAGAACATCTGCAACACCAGAGTACTCCAGAGACAAAGAAGGAGATTAGAAGGTCCAGAACCCACAAGTAGGGCTGTATGTACAATTAGGGCATGTGCTCTGGGCAGCAATATCAGTTGCAGGATATTAGTACAGGTGAAATTATATGTAGATCATGTGCAGATTGCAATACAAATTTTCTAATGATATGACATATAATCATAAACACCTTTGCTGATCATTAATTTCTGGATTTATTACAAAATATCATGGGTAGCAGTGCACTACTTGTTAAAGGGGTTGTCTGAGATTTTGATATTGATGATCCTTAGGATATATCATCATCAGATCGGCAGGGTCCAACAACTGGATGTTTGAAGAGGCCAGAGTGCCGCGACCTCTTCTTAGGCCAGGAACGTCACATTCATAGGTCATGTAGCCTAGGCGCAGTTTAGGCTTATTCTTGGTAAACTGCAAGAAGGCTGCGGCTTTCACTGGAGCAATGTACAATGTGAGGGAATCATGATGGTTATTGACGACTGTAAATGTGTCTTTACTGGGAGGGGGAGTTCAGTCCAAGTGCCTTACGGCATGAGCTGTAAATATGGCCCTATCCACAAAGCTGTGCATTGGAGTCAAGAAGCAAGGTATTGGGCACATTTATGGCAGAGAGATCTTCCACTCTTTGAGATGGTTTGGTCGGCAGTATCTTAAATCTGCATCCATCAGCCTGGGAATTTACAGAAGCATTTAACAAGAACCCCATTGCATTCCTAAGTGTCATGCTTTGGTGTGAGAGGGATACCCCCACAGAGAACAACAGAGGGAAAGGAAAAGGAAATAGGGCCTGAAAACTAGGCAAAATGGACACCTCCTAGTGAAAACCCTAACCAAAGCCCTGACTGACTACCAGTATAAACAGACCCCAAAGGTAGGTGGGTTCATACACAGGAATACCTAAAGTCCTATCTCACCCTAAAAGACCCTGGTACTAATTACAGGAAAGAGACAGCCCATTTCTCCAAAGGAAGGATGAACGGGGGTCTCCCTGAGGCCTGATACAAAACGTTTAGGAAATGCAACAAACAGAAAAAACAAAAATAAGAAACAAAAGGTAAAGGTAACACTTAACTTCCAAGAAGCTATGGCAGCAAAAGGAACTCCACCAAGATCCAAACACCAGCTATCCACATGTCCAGCTGAAGCTATAAACCGCAAAGCATAATGGGAGAAACAACTATAAATAGGGAAAGTTAAATGACCCCAATAGCAACACCTGGAAGCTAAGGGTGTGGCCAGTACCAAAACAACATAGACGCTTATAGATCCCGAAGGTAAACATGTCAAATCAAACCACATGTTGCTAGTCTCAAAGATCTCCTGCCACTCACTCAGACGTCCATGTGTCTCGGTACATTTGTGACACTAAGGTTCTGAGAATTTAGAGAGACAGAGAGAAGGCACACTAAAACTATCATTATTGCTGTTGTCCAAACACTGCTACTGGAGATGGATTGCACTGTTATTTGCCTTGGAACTGTACCTTGCTATCGCCGGATGTACTACTACTCCTATTCTGTACTTTAGTAAAGAGATATTTATTAATACAAACTGGCCTGGTTACTGATTCCATTATCATACAGTGTCTGTTTCTCCTTGCACACAAACCAACACCTAGCATCAATGGCAAACCATCTAACACCAGGCAGGAGCCTCATCTACAAGGAGTTCCCTCAAGAAAGGGTGCATGGCTCAAGGAGAGCCAGGGTGAGGATTGCCATTGTGAACTGTGAGTACTACAACCACCATCATAGCTACAAAAATCACACCCATTTTCCTCCCTTCTGGGTTGCTGCTCAAATGCCATACAGTGATTGACGCTGTGCTTGGTAGTCTATGTGAAGGCCAGCTCTCACTGGTGCACTGCCTCTTCAAACAGCTGATCAGCAGAAGTACTGGTTGTTGGACTCCCACCATTCACATAATGATGACCTGTGCTGAGACTAGGCCTTCTATATTGAACTCCCAGAAAATCCCTTTAATGACTATCACCCATGGTGTGGGTGGCATTACTTAGAACCCCATTCAGTAACATCTGACTGCTGTGGTAAAAAATGCTGTAAAACCAGGGATATACTTTTTGGATCTGATCTTAGTTTACTTAAAAAGAACCTGAATCTAAAAACTGAATCAAAATGCAAAGTCAGAAGTAGGCATAAAATCACAATATTACACAGCAAGATATAAAAACTATAATTAGAAATGTTCTTGAATAACTGCAAAAAAAAAAATAAAAATAAATAAATAACCCATTCCAGCGATATATCAGAATAAAAATTTGAATCATATTTAATTACTTATTATAGACTGAACAACTAAAAAAAAAAGATATAAATTCGATTCCACTTTTACGATATTAAAGACATACAAGAGAATCTCACTACTTAGCATCACATTAGCATTTCTCACTTGGCACTGAAAACAGACTTTATTGAGTATGAAAACGCTATTAGAGGCCTTTGCTCTGTACTGTATGTATTTACATATTTTATTCATTGCTCATTGTAATGTTGGTACATACATAAAAGTGCTTAAAAATATCACAGTGAAACTAAAGCTAGGAATCTTTGAAATACACAGCACAGGTCTGTACTTTCCCTCATTTTCGTGGTTCATTAGCAGGTTCAGGCATTTCCCTGTCAGCTCGGTTTAATAATTCAGAACTGTAGGTGATGGGATGTGACAGCTTGGCTGCCTTTACTTTGACCTTTCTATGTTATATTGCTGCTTGGTGTAATCCTAGATTCTGACTGTTTCTCTAACTTTATACAAAAGAAGGTGATTGCTTTATCTTTTATATAAGCTTAGAACATTTGAAATGTTATTTTTGAAGAACATTTAAAGTAGATACATATTACTTAAAAATTAATAACATAGTTTTCTCCAAGTGCATAGCATAGTTTGTCATTGGCAAAATCCATGGTGTATGCTACAGCAGAAATTCCTCTGGTTTCTGATATGGTTTTTCACTTTGAATGTGGACACCTGCCACAGATTCCAGTGGCATCCATTTGAAGAAAAAGAAACAAAAAAGGACATGTCCTTTATTGGCGCAATCAGATAAATGAAAGCAATTGGAGGTGGTTACCACATAGTCAGCTGGGGAGATGAATGATATTTCACATTCCTCATCCTCCTCTACAGCGATCCCCTGAAGTCTAACTGGTTCACTCTCTTATCCAGTTCCTGCAATTTGCAGTGCACTGGTGGATTCTGCAGGATGAACCCCCAATTCTCTCACATGTACCTTCACCTTGCACCTAAGTACACAACCATGTCACCAGGCTCACTGTCTGACTTGGTGGTAATGCACACTAAGAGAAAGTCCTTGGAAACTTCCCAGAGCAATAGAAATTGGCACTCTGGAGCAGTAACCCCACTTCACATGTGGTGTAAAAAATACAAAGCCCACAACAGTAGCGGGGGATCTATCCAACTGTTGTAAAGTAGAACTAGCTTAGTAGCCCATAGCAACTAATCAGCTTTCACCTTTCATTTTTGACAGCTCCTTTGGAAAATTAAAGAAACAATCTGATTGGTTGCTATGGGCAACTAAGCTAGTTCTACTTTACACCAGTTTGAAAAATGACCCCCTTTTTGTGATGTATTTGCTGCACATATAGAAAACTGTGGGAAAAACTCAGAGCAGAAATTTAAAGCATTTATGTGTTGTGTAATCCAAACACCCCAATACACTGCAGATTTCTAATGTATATTGTGGCAGGCTAACATAACTTTGGAAATCTACCATCAGGGTAGAGAAGAATAAGACAAGGGAGTTTCAACATGCCCGATCATTTGTTTTCAGGAGAGGTAAACCACTGACAGAGGTGACTGTGGCTACTTCCCTTCTCCCTATTGAAATATAGTAGGCCTTTGTGATCGTGCATGTCTATATATCAGTCTGGACTGATATTTGTTGTATAGTTAAATATAAGGGTATGACCAGTTTTAAAGCCTTATATCAAAAACTTGGGATATAATGATATTTTTTTTCTCTCTAATACATTGGCCCATGTTTACTTATGTGAGTGTAAAGCCCGACAAGGTGGTATGGCTTACTGAGAGAGGGGACTGACTTCATGGGCAAGGGAATGTAGCCTAACATGGACCATTTTGCACCAAAATTGTACCACGGTTTTGAAGACCAATAGCTGGCTTAAAGTCTATCACCAGATTTACCATCCACCCTGAGCCCCTGTGATAAACCTGCTGCAGGTCTAGACAACCGCTTTAGGAATAGGATTAGGAAATCTGTTGCATAAACTTGTAAGAATGGAGCATACATAATCATACATTTTTACAGGATCAGCATAAAGTTGTTAGCATAAAAACTTGCATGTGAAAAGATTATGCAAAATTAACTAGCAAAAAAGTCTATTTTTGTATTACGTCAGTTCAAATGTGAAAATTATAAAGTAGAACATTTTATTTTACTGAATATAAATAAGTCACATTTATATGAAAATGCTCACACAATTATTCTCATGCAAGCTATTTTTATTTTCTTGTTCACCTCTCTGATTTCCTGCAAAAGTATGAAAATGTGATTATCTTCCAAATATTTTAACCCCAAGTTAGTAAATCTCTTCATTTCATGTAAATGTTTAAATCCCTGGCTGCTTTAATAAAGAGAATTCATCTTTGACGTGCTAGCCTAGTAGACAAGCGGTCATACTCATTGCTGTGTGTTGTGCACCATATGGCAGTACATGAACTACAATATGGACCTTTATTTCATGCCAAGTATTGGAGTGTAACGTCTCCCACCATATTATTCCCTGGAAGCAAAGCTGTCAGGGAATAATACCTCAGTAACATGAGATTTGTGTGTAAATGAATTTACGAGGAATATGTCTGCTTCCATGTAATCTCTAAGGCAAATGGTACTGCATGGTCCCAGACTCTCATAGCAGACTATGGCTGCTGAATCCATGTAATATATACCGTGTGAATAAAGTCTAAGGTTGAGGTCGCACTGAATTTGATGACAGTCAAAAAATTATGCAGACGTGTATTATAATGTCTCATAGACTTGTATGGGCTTAAGTATTTTATAGTGTCATTAACTTCCAGCATACTGTTCACATGAAATACAGAGGGGTTTAAAAACATCTGAATAAGTGTAAAAATAATAAATTACAAGACATATTATCTTACTGAAAGACAGCACAGAAGGAGAGATAGTCACGTCCACAAGGGCTTACATGGTATTGGTTTGACTGGTATACAGCTGGAACCCTTGGGTAGAATTTATCATAAAGGTAATAAATGTAGTCAGTTTTGCTCGACACTGCATTGGTGTACTTTGTGCCAAATTTGTCAGGCATTGCACATTGATAGAGATGAGCGAATCATCAAAAATTCGCTTTGGCGATTAATCGTTGAATCTATGACAAGATTCGTTCTTATTACGAATTTATTCGGTCAAATTTGCATTAAAAAATAATTGTTTTTTTGCGAACATTCCTGCACAAATTATGAACATACAGTCTAAGCGTTGTTAAAAGTACGCTACTGAACTGAATACGTAAGCATTAGCGTACAAAGTGTGTATGAATCCTTAGCGTACTATTGACCCGCGATTGCGTCATACGCACGCACAAGGCTAGGCCGCGGCGTACAGTCCTCAGCAGAGGCAGTCCATATGAGGTAGAAAAGTACTAGCTATCCGGCTAAGTGCATAATTTACTAAAAACACCATACAATAAATGCATAATAGGACACATTGCAGTACCTGCAAAAGAATACACACAATGGACTAAAGTGCTTGAACATTGCTGAACCTGTAAAAACATTATTGCTAAAATACAGCAAAGACATAATTATTCAAACATTTTAGTGCAATCAATTTCACATTTGCAAGCATAATAGGCTCAGATATACGTTTGAGCCTCTCCTCGTGGCTGCTTGGCATAAAACACTTTAACATTAAGTTCAAAATTCAATGGTAATCCACGTGAGGTAATTTTGTAATCCAAACAGGTAACGTGTAATCCACATTGATAATATAAAATAGCATCAAATAGAGAACCATTTTTGCAAAGGGGGCTCCCAAATAACCTGAGAAGGAGGAAAAAGAAAAATAGGTGTGCTTAGGGGCAACTGGGAATTTTCTGCAGAATGGGGGGGGGGGGGGTCCTGACAAGCCATGTCCATCTGGGTGAGAGTCAAACGGGGGCAATACAAACTAGATAAACTAAAAACAAGTGCCATCTAGCTCTCACCCGTGAGGTGCAGTCCATGTTGTGGCTCCCATAGGTCCAGAGGTGTCTTTTAAATCAGCCAGACTGACAGCCAGTAGAACGGTTACCTAAAGTCCTCCTCGCTGGAACTGCTACTGAATGACATTAGAGGACGCTCCTGCCTCCTGTAGGCCAAGCTG
The DNA here is from genome assembly GCA_900303285.1 of Rhinella marina. Classification (NCBI taxonomy): domain Eukaryota; kingdom Metazoa; phylum Chordata; class Amphibia; order Anura; family Bufonidae; genus Rhinella; species Rhinella marina. The sequence continues at coordinate 39,299 of ONZH01027241.1, forward strand.
GCTGCCATGGTTGAGCTCCACTGCCCTCTTCTGCCAGAATTCGGACTCGACCGGGTGGTGGTCACACTGGTGAGCGCTGCAGCCACTTGCACCTTTCTGGATATAAAGACTTCTGGCTGCAGCGGTTCAGGCAAGGATGCACTCAAAGAGGAACTGCCAACCCCCCTGGGCTGCTGATGACTTCATTTTCCATGGTAGTTGGTACTGGATCACCGTGGATTGGAAAGTAAAGGATGATGTCGTCAGCTGACCCAGGTGAAAGGACTGTGGTGGTGATACAGGGATCAGAGGCTCCGGCTGTGGCTTCTCACTGAAATGGAGGGTGCCATCTGGTGACTCCTGTAGGCAGCGCACGCGTCCTGTGCCTGCTGGTTCCTCCGGCCAAACTTCTGGTGGTGATGTAGGGACCAGGGGCTTAGACAATAAGGTAACCCCGGGAGCAAAAGGACTTTCTGGGATGCCATAGGGGAATATTCCACATGATCCCCCATATATAGGCTGTGATGGGCTTGGGGCAGGTACGGCCGTTTCACAGACCTGCGGCCCACAAAGTACTCCTTGCCGTCCTCGTCGTCCGCAAGGAAGCCACAGCCTCGCTCCACTGAAAACCATAGGACGGTTCCCTTACGCCATTCCAGTGTAGGGTCTTCCGGCCTCGGATGGTCCAGTACTTGGATGATCCAGTCCTCCACCGCATTCCTGTAGTCCCATAGGGTCTGGGCGTGGGCCGTCACTGATGCAGGCACAATGGGATTCTGACGCATGGAAGGTGTTGTTCTCCTGGGTGGCGGAGTGGATGCCCCAGCCGCCTCCGCCGCTTCCGCCGGCACGGTGAACATCAAGTCAGGAGCCAGAGGGGTTCTCTTGGCCGATTGTGACACTGTGATCTCCTCTGAACTGGACGGTGGGTCAGGGTACTTGCTACCAAACACCATCTCTCCCCACTTTGGTCGCAGTTGTTTTGCCATGCTGTGGTATCTTGTTCACCGCTGGCTTGAATTGGAGAGGAGGTCGGAGTAATGAGGGAGGAGTCTTCACTCCCTATACGTGCAAATAGATAGTTCCCGGTGGACCGGGCTGGTTCTTCCAGCTTCTGAGGTGGCGTATCTTCACTTTCCCGCTCTTGAGGGGGCATATTGTCATTTTCCCGCTTCTGCGGCCAAGGAAGGGGGGGCAAGAAGAATGTGTATGTAGCGTACGTAGTGTTAGCATTCAAAATTTTAAGAACATTTATGAATAATACGAAGCGAATCTGAATAAATCCGGATTTGTTTCGGAGTAGGAAAAAAGGAGGATTCGTAACGAATCTATGAAGCGGCGAATAGATTTACTCATCTCTACACACTGATAAATTTGGTGCATCTTTAAACTTAAAGGGGTATTCCCATTTCAAACAATGGGGGCATATCACTAGGCTCAAAAACTGAGCTGGCAAAGTGAAGAAGGGCGCACTATTCTAGCGATATGACCCCATTGTCTGGGATGGGAATACCCCTTTAATCCCTTAAAGACTGAGCCTATTTCCATTTTCACATTTTGGATTTTTCCTCTTCACGTTCCAATAGCCATAACTTTTTTATTTTTCCGTTAACATAGCTATATGAGGGCTTATTTTTTGTGGGACAAGATGCATTTTTTAATGACACCGTTTAATTTACCATGTCTTGTATTAGAAAACCGGAAAATAATTCTTTGTGTGGTAACATTGAAACAAAAAAACTGAATTCCACCAAGGGTTTTTGACAATATGAATGCGGTAATACCAACTTGAATAGTTTTTTTGTTTTACTTCTTAAAAAAAAAAAAAAAACTCTGGAAAAATCAAAATTTTCTATGCATTGTTATATTCTGATATTCGGTCTACAGAGATGTATGAGGGCTTGTTTTTAGTGTAACAAACTGTAGTATGTAGTATGTAAGACGTTTTGATCAATCAATTTTTTGGGGGACAAGATGACAAAAAATGGCAAATTACGTGTTTTAAATTTTTTCCCGTTACAGCATTCACCGCACAGGATTTTAAAAAATATTTTTATAGGTCATTATTGTTTATATGTTTTTATATGTAAAATTGGGAAAGGGGGGTGATTTAAAATTTTAATTTATTGGTGTTTTTTATTTTTTCACTTTTTATTTTATAACTATTAGCCCCCTTAGGAACATCGTACATGGAATCTTTTGATTCCCTCTTCTATTCACCCTAGGCAATCACCACGTCCTGTCAATGCGGGCGGTTGCCGGCTATTTGATACAGCCAGCACCCGCCATGTTTGGAGCGGGCCCACTTCATACATGCACAAACGCATAACGCCGTATATATACACGGTGTTATTGGTTAAGGGTTAATAAAGTCCTGTACCTTTTTTGTATTGATTATATATCTTTTGGATAGGTCATCAGCATCTAAACCGCGGGGGTCCATCACCCAGGCCCCCCGCTGATCAGCTGTTTGAGAGGGCCGTGGCCTTTTAATGTTTTATTTTTAAGCCTTCTGATAATGTTTGAAAGGGCTACAACTGTCTAAAATATATTGAGGTAATTTACCAAAGCTTTATGGCAGGTTTTTGGTGTAAAAAGCTCACAAATGTTTGTGCAAAGGGCATTTTACACAAACATTTTGTTTTTTTGCCACTCATCGCTTTTTAAATGTGGACGCAGGTTAGCAAAAGGGGGTGAAGCCACTAAAGCCCAAATAAATCAAATGTACTTAATCTTCATGTGCAAATGGATTTCAGTTTCTGGCGCTCAGGGCTGAAGATGTGACAAATTTATTAAGAGAAATGTGTTTCTTAATACATTGGTCAGATTTTCTCCGAGCTCATTTTTTAATGCAAACTGGCATCAGTCTGTAGTAAATGACCCCTACATATTCCATTTGTCAGTTTTGTCAAGCATAACCCTTCACTGCTAACGGGACTCTCTGAGGTTCTGATTAATGTCTATCAGTACTACCCATCCTCTACACACATCCCTTTCATGTTCAGCGTTTTCAGATTATATGTCAGTCTGAACCTTTCAATGTTTCTGTGTTCAATTTGGATTTCAATCTTTACAATAATTTAGTTAGTTTCAAACATAATTTGTTTTCAGATTAACACAAGAACTATAATCATGTATCATTTCAAGGGAACCTTCCCAGAGGGTATAATTTCTGTGGAAAAAAAAATCAGCCTCAGATTTTGCAGTAAATCCACTACTGATTTGCTGTACATACGTATAAACCCTTTGCATTGCTGAATCCACAGTGAAAATCTGCGTATACATTGACACATAGATGTTCCTGCTGCATGTGGGTGAGAATTCATAAAATCTCATTCAGTTTACTGTTATTTTAAAAGGTGTGGATTCTCCATCCCACAATTCTTTTAAAATCTACAGCTTATCTGCCCTGTGGGTCAGTAAAAAAAAATCAAGGGGACATGCACTACTTTGATCCGTGATGCGGACCAAGCACACCCATTGAAGTCTATGGGTCCATGAAAATCACTGACACACATCCGTGTTGTGTCCGTTTTTCACTGATGACTAATAGGAGATTCTTCGAAAATTAATTTTCAGCTGAGCAACGTCAGTGAATGACAATGGTAAAAACGGACACACGGACCAACCACGACACTGACACGTAAATATGAACAAGGCCTAACTGTAAGGCTTCCTTCACAGTTTTTTTTTTTGTGCCAGTGAATGGCACCACATGGTGGCTTCATACACAGTTTTATGGGCGTTTTAGTTATTTTTCACCATTTTTTATCGTTTTAACCACATTTTTAAAAGTTTTTTTTCTTCTTTGTGAAGTCAATGTTATTTTAAAGTCCACAGTGCATTGTTTTATGCACTACCTACAAAGCATTTTAGTATTTTCTAAAATAAAAGAAAAAATGCATGTTTCGAGTGCCAGAAAAAAAACCCATTCCAAATGCCAGAAAAAAGCTAAGAAAAATGCCTGCAATTGGGTACCTGACCTCAGACCTACAAAGCCATTAAACACTTATTATTAAAACAAATATAATGAAATCAGAAAAAATAGACTTCATAGGATGTGAGTATTGTTTACACTTACAATTATAATAAATATCAAGATGATCTTTTTATTCAGAAGTGGGGTACGGTGATGGGATAGCACGATGTTCACACCGAGTTTTGCCAAGCTGTATGTGGGTAGGTGAGAAGAGTTTACTTATCTTTTTCACCGGTGAGCTCCGTGTGAACCTGGTCATCTGGAAAAAGGTTTATTGATGATGTGATTTTTATTTGGGCGGAGTATGAGGAGTACATTTTAATCTTTTTTTTAAGGAGAATAATAAAAATGAATTTTATTTATAATTCACGCTCACTTTTAGTAGGGAATAGTAATATCACCATTAATCAGGACAAAATCATGACCAGTAGTACTTATACTAAACCTTCCAATTCTAATAGTTACCACATGTTGTCTTGCTGCCGTTTTCCCTCATGGTTTTGGATGATATTCCCAAGAGTCAGTTTTTGAGAATCAGAAAAAAAATGAAATAGTGAAAAAAAAAACCTAAACAACATGGGAAAAATGTTTGTTTTCACTGATGGTTGCTCAGAGATGCTTTTATCAAGAGTCTTGTGACTTTTTTAATCATAAAAAATGTCCTTTTTTTGACCTGCCATGAGACAATATTTTGTCAGACAGCCGGTTTCATGCCGTGTTGGACAGTTGGGCAGGATGGGCAAGTGTCAGGGGCTGGGAAATTTATTAAATTTACTTTATTCTTGGAAACAGGCATAAATGTTGTCAAAAAACTACTCCAGCCAGGCACATGAACTTCTGTAAATGCGCCTATTGTATGATGAGACACACGCCTCGGGAATCTAAGAATAGCATGAAAGCTGGTCTTAGTAAATTACTCCCAAGACCTTTATAGATTAGCAAAAGAAAACAATAAGGCAAACTTAAAGGGGTATTTCCAGTATAGTCCATCAATATCTGATCAGCTTAGGTCTGATATCCTGCACCTCTTATAATCAGCTGTTTCAGAATATCTCCAGTGCCAGACCACACTGTTCCTTACATTGTATAGAGGGTGGAGCAGGTACTGAAGTGCTGCTCCAATTGATGTGAATGACTTTGGCTTAAAAACTGCACCCAAAATTGCCGCAAAAAGCTATTTCATATGCACATTTTCAGTACGAGAAATAAGGTTTGGGTATTTCCCGTCCTGACTGCATGGGATTATAATGATTTATAATGCTGCGTGTCCCAGCCCAACCTCAACGCTTTGTGCTGATACACTTGTGTAAAATTGGCCTATTGGCCCCTAAACACACATATTTGATCTGGTGTAAAAATGAATGCAAGAATGTTGAGGCACTGGAGTTTTTCAGTTGTTTAGACAAAAAAAAATTTAATTCAAAAGTGTCTAAAACCACTAAAAAAGAAGTCATGTGAAATTTCTACAGTAGTGACTTTTTTATGGCTATACCTTTGTTGTACATTACTTTTGATATGTCTTTTATTTCCAATACTTTACCTATCTATATATTTTTTATCCATTGACCCACTGCATGTATTTCAGCTAGCACATATCCAGGTAATGAAGACAGACATATGGTAGAACTTTGATAAGCCTTTCACTCTTGAACACAGGATTCATTACACACATACCCCTTTTGGACTTGTCACCAAACACCACCTACTGAAAAACTCCCACTGCCGCTGAGATTTCACTATTCTTATTCTATGCTTTAGTAGAAATAGACCTGATGGAGCATGCAGTGTTTATTATGTGTTAATTGGCCTCTAGCACATATGACAGGAATATCACACAAATGGGAAGCCATCCATCCATCTGTAATCTGAAATTACAAACAGTATGACTCAGATTGTTTTGCTCTTAAAACTCCTGTATTATCATTTTTTTTCTAACTTTCATTCAATCTGTCTAGTGATAAAATGTCAACATTTCCCACAAGGACGGGCTCAACTTGCATTTTTAATTCATAAAATACATTTGAAATTATTCTAAATAAATCGTTTCTAGTTTGAACAACATAAAGCTATTTTTAAGCAAGACCATACAGGTTTTTACTTTTCCGTTATCACGGACAAAATAGCATATGGTAGCAGCTAGTCCTCAGCAGACTGGGATATTTTTTGACATGATATGGCAGCGCAGCATTTTTACATGCATTTGTCAAATATACCTATTCTAAAGCCTATAGGTGCTATTAACCTGTCATGAAAGTATTTATTAGCAAACACAGGATTTCTATTTTTTTCATTCCACTTTACTGGAATATTTTGTATAGTGCTGTAACCTAATAGGTCCATTACTGAAATGAATCTTACTAATGCGCAAATTAATTTCTAAATTTATATGAGCATGTTCACTCTGTTCTTTGACATTTGTGCAGCTTTTAAATTAGCTCATTAGACACAGCTTCATGAACAATCTATTTCAAGAAGGGCAATTGCCAGAAATAATTATTGTGGGAAGAGATACTTAGTGATTCCACATGGAAAGTCTCTCCTGTTTCTTGACTTGACTAAACCTTTCTCTGTAGAAAACATTCCAAGTTAGTAACCAGATCTAAGGATACAATGTCCACATTTACTTCTACTTTGTTGTATATTGTGCAAAAATTTGGTGCAATCTGGAGCACGTTTGGTGCCTCTAGTTTTAGAGAAATCTACTGCTCCTAATCAAATCATGGGAAATAGCTTAACAGAGAGGGAGTGGATTAGCATGCAAGGGACATAATCCGTATGATAATAATACCGTATGATGAATGCATCTTTTTGTACCAAAATTATGCCACAAGCAAATTAAGCCAACCAATGGTTGTTATAAAGTTAGGCAAGTGGGTATACAGTATGTTTTTTTTTCCTCTGTTTTATCTCCACATTTTAAAACATATTTTTTATTTTTCCGTTGACATAGCAGTATGAGGGCTGGTTTTATGTGGAGCAAGTTGTTTTTTTAAGGGCACCAGGTGAATTTTATAACTTTAAACAAGTTTTTAGGGGCAATAGTGTGATAAAAATAAATTCCAGTGTTATTTTAGGGTTTCATTTTTACAGCGTTCATTGCACAGTACAAATGATATTTTAACTTTATTCTGTGGGTCAATATGATTATGGAGATACATGTTTATGATTTTGTTATGTCTTACTACTTTTGAAATATTAATAATCACTTTTTTTTAGAAAACAAATAATGCTTTGTGTAGCTATATTCTGATGTGATCTTATCTACTGGGAAAAACCTAAATAGGTCATTTGCTGTGTTAACCAGTTAAAGGGGGATCAACTGGTTAGTTTTGACTTAAGATAAGAAGAAACACCCAAACTTAAAAACTGAGACTGTTACATGTCTTATTGCAACATCATTGAAATACATTACATGAAATGTTGGGTGTCTTTCTTGTTACGCAGAAAATGTTGCCATGTATCTGCACCCTTTTTTGTCATGTGACTTGCTGTTATGTAGCCCTAACATTAAAGAGGACCTTTCACCTCTCCTGACATGCCTGTTTTAATCCCTTTATGCATTCCCCATGTAATAACAATTCTGGAACATCTATTCTTATGGCTCTATGTTGTGCCATTCCTTTATTATTTGCACTGGAAGTTATGAATGAATTGCTATTTGTCTTCAGTAAGGGAACAGAGGGGAGGTAACAAGTTGGGGGTGTGTATCTGCAGAGTCTGAACATGGCAGCACTGATTGGTTAGAGTCAGTCTATGCAGGGACACACCCCCAACTTGTCACTTACCCCTCTTTTCCTTTACTAAAGACAAATAGCAATTCATCACCAACTTCTAGTGCCAATAATAAAGGAATGGCACACCATGGAATCATAAGAATAGATGTTCCAGAATTGTTAGTATGTGGGGAATGAATGGAGCTATTAAAACAGGCATGTCAGGAGTGGTGAAAGGTCCTCTTTAAATCTGCCATTATATAAAAGGGAATATCAAGAAAAAGTATAAATTAATGGAACAGTATTGTTAAAACCCCTTAAATTATATGGAGGAGGACTGGCTTCCTCCACAACCTTCAGACACAAGTACCAGTAAAATACATATAAAGGCATTACACCAAATTCCATAAAGAAAAACAGAGAAAACAGCTGGAAAAGATGCCTATTGCACACTTAAACTGTAGAAGTTTTGCAACAGGTTTTTCGACAAAAAAGGTTGTCTCCTGCACATAAAGAGGAATTATGTGCTATCTTTGAGGATCTCTGTGCAGCAAAGTGTATGAGATTACATTTTGCCGATGTTTTCCTTGTGGAAATTGGGGTGCTGATTTAGAAATCTGTTGCATGTTAGGCTACTTTCATGCCCCTTTCACACGAGCGGGAGACTCGCATGTCTCCCGCAACGCATCTACAGGGCTGGACTCCTGCACTGACTGGGATCGCATATAATGCTATGCGATCCCTGTCAGTGCCGAGTCCAGCCCTGTAGATGCGTTGCGGGAGACATGCGAGTCTCCCGCTCGTGTGAAAGGGGCATCACACTAGCGTTAATATTTTCCGGTATTGAGATCCGTCATAGGGGCTCAATACTGGAAGAAACCTTTTTGTTTTGTCCCCGTTCATTGTCTTAGGCCTCTTTCACACGACAGTATTTTTTGCGGGCTCCGATCCGCATTTTTCACATGAAAAATGCGGACCCATTCATTTCTATGGGTCCGCAAAAAATACTGAGAGCCCATATGCACGTTCTGTAGCCCCGCAAAAAAAAATAGAACATGTCCTATTCTTGTCCGTATTGCGGACAAGGATAGGCATTGTTACAATGGATCCGCAAAAAAAAAGGATGCCATACGGACGCCATCCGTTTTTTTTTGCGGATCCGCAATTTGCGGACCGCAAAACACAACGTTCGTGTGAAAGAGGCCTAATCCACACAAAAAACGCTGTAAGATATTGTCTTTTTTGATTAGTATGGGTGCAGAAAACTACAGAAATTTGTGCAAACCTTCTGCACATTGACCAGTACACGGTACTGATTTATGTGCACAACATCCACATTAAATCTGCACCAAAACCTCAAATATCTGCACTATTTATCTATTTGGTGTGGTTTTTTTTTTGTGTGTTTTTTAGACATTATTTTGATGCGGATTTTAGTGCAGAATAAGAATTTCACTGAACTCTATCGGGAAAACTGTTGTGCATAAGGTACAGAATTGCACAAACAATTGACATATAAATTTTAAGATCTGCAAGGCAGTTCAATTTCTGCACGTACAAAAATATGTAAAGTGTATATGAAATTTGGCAAATCTGCTTCACTTTGCTGGTCTGTATTTCCGCACATGATCTGCACAGCAAAACCACACATAATCTGTAACTTGTGCAGTTACCCTTAGGCCTCATCCACCTTTCCATGTAAGTTTGACTTCCGTGAAAATGCACGTCAATATGTCCGTGATGGGACCGCTTGTCCATATTTTGCCATTGATGTTATATCTATGTTTTATGGACGTTCCGCAAATCTCACAAGTGTTATTTTAGGACACAATAAAGGATTGTGTATGAAAGAAACAGGTCAGATGTCTCATCAGATAGCATGGTACCATGCGTTCTGCATTGGTTGGGCAGGTTCTGATTGCCGTAGAAGGATGTACAGTAGATTCATTCAATTGTTGCTCAGAAGGAAACCAAAGGCCATTGACCTCTGCCAACATCTGGGCAAGTTTTTGGCATTTTGCCTTGTCATTTGATAATCTGCTGTAGCAGCTACGCCCTCACCTATCCTATTCTGATACGCATTTGTGACAGTGAATTTTGTCAGAGAAGCGGCTCTTTGTGACTCTCAGGTAAGTGTGCTTATGAGAATTTAATTTTTGATTTATTGTTAGTTATATTACTATAGTGTTCTTGCTAGCCTTTTTGATACCTGCTTTAAAATATGCATTTTGTATTTATATCAGGAAATTACATTGTTGTATAATTTAAATGTGTTAGAAAAACTTCACTTTTGCCCTATCCTCTAGATAGTAGAGGCTGATATTTTTGGAATTTGTGACAATCCTGTCACAAATTGCAATCATCTGCTTTAAGACACCACCACACTTGTGCACAGCACACCGACAATGTTTACCTGTTTCCTCTCTACTTTGGTCTAGTAGTCACTGTCTGTTCCTCATCTCCATCCTATTCCTTTAACCCCTTCCCTCCCAGCGTACGGCGCTGGACGGGTCTTTAAAGATGCCGCAGAGCGGGTGCCATAGCCACGGGTGGCCTGCTGATTCATACAGCAGACACCCGCGGCTGATGTCCGCAACCAGCAGTAATGCCGATCGCTGACATTTAACCCCTCGGATGCCGTGGTCAATCCTGACCATGGCATCCAAGTGCTTAAAACATCGTAAGGGTGCACTTCCGGTGTTGCTCCGGCTCCCTTGTGTGGCGATCGGAGGAACCGGAGTACGTCTGCAGCAGCCCCAGTCTTTGTGAATGACAATGGAGCCCTTGCCTGTAATAGGGCTGCATAGGAATCTAGTAAAATAAGCATAGACTCCAATGTAAGTATCAGATGATTGCTTGTTATAGTTCCCTATGGGAACTATAAAAAAAGTGTAAAATAATTAAATTAATACATTTTTTTAAAATAAAATAAAACAACATAAAAATTCAAATCAACCCCCTTTCCCCAAAATAAAAATAAAAGTACTAAAAAAATAAAAAAAAATACACATCATGGGTATTGCCATGTGCGAAAACGTCCATACTATAGAAATATAATTTTTTTTTTCCCATACAGAAAACAGCGAAACGGAAAAAAAGTGTCAAGTGTGCCGATTCGCCTCTTTTGGTTGCTTTATTTTCTTTAAAAAATTTAATAAAAAGTGATCAAAAAGTCATACACACCCCAGAATGGTATCAATAAAAAGTTCAGATCACCACGCAAAAAATGAGCCCCCATATAGCTAAATACCAACACACATAAATACCAAAAAGTTATAGGTGTCAAAATATGGCGACAAAAAAAAAATTATTTTCCAACTTTATAATTATTTTATCACTATCAAAACGCAAGAAAAAGTATACATATTAGATATCACCAGATTTATACTGACCTGTAGAATTAAATTAACTGGTCAGTTTTAATGCACATTGAACTCCGCAAATAAAAAACCCGTAAAACTGTGGTGGAATTGCATTTTTTTTGCAATTTCACCCAATTTGGAATTTTTTTTCCCGCTTCCCACTACACCATATGCAATATTAAATAGTGGCGTTGGAAAGTACAACTTGTTCTGCAAAAAACAAGCCCTCATACAGCTATGTGAACAGAAAAATAAAAAAGTTATGGCTTTGTGAAGGCAGGGAGCGCAAAATAAAAACACAAAAAAAACCTCCGGGAGTGAAAGGGGTTTTCCAGGATTTAACTACTGATGAGTGATCCTCTTGATAGGTCATTAGTATCTGATTGGTTTGTGTCCGACGCCCAGGACCCCGCTGATCAGCTGTTTGAGAAGGTACCGGCACTCCTGTTAGTGCCACTACCTTCTCCCCAAGCACAGCGCTGTACATTGTATAGCGGCTGTGATTGGTATCGCGCTCTGACTGTAGAATGTCTTTTAACACGTGCTCCCTATATTTTAAAAATAACTTTTATTTTTCCTTTAAGTTAAACTCCACACTGTAAAACCGTTTAAAATCACAGCGGTGTGGCAGTATATATGCCTAAGTAATATTAGCAATCCATTGCCTCGCTATGTGATCATTGTTGTCATTAGCAGCATTTTTGCAACATTTTTGCAACAAAGCAGCCAGTTGTTATCGCACACTACTGATAACATCCAGCTCTTTCCTCGGTGCTATTCCTACATAGGTTTTACATATATACTGCTCATTAAAAACATACACACAACACAATATCTGCCTCTCTACATGTTTCGCTGGTAAACCGGTGTCTTCAGGGGATCTTCAGGGGATTGGTCAAATGCAATATGCAATACAAGGGCACCGGCCATATGCACTCCGAGCTGCGGATGCGGACCCATTGACTTCAATGAGTCTGTGATGCACAAGATATGGAAAAGATAGGATATGTTTTATCTTTTGCAGTATGGAGGTACGGACCCGAAAGCCCACAGAAGCTCTTCGGAGTGTTTCCATGGAGTTCGAATTTGTGCCTCCGATAGGGCATGTTCTCCCTTTCGCCGTATCTTGTGTATCGTGGACCCATGCAAGTCACGGGCTAGTGCCCGTATACTATGGACACACTGTTTGCGGTCTGCAATATGAGCATGAAGCTCTTACGGTCATCAGAATGAGCCCTTGGGCTTTCTTCATTCAATTTTTAGGTGTGTATTTTTGGTGGTTAAAAATGCCATGCATTCTTTTCATACTTTTTATAATTTTTTTAAAAGAAGAAACATCCATAAATGTCAGTTTTGTGCATGCAGTCAGCGGCCGTAGACAGCGGGACATGTTTTATATGCAGTCAGTTGCAGTCATCACACTTTTGAAAGTGTCAGGTCTTTGTCAGAAATCTATTTTCTGTTTACTTATATTGGAAAAGGAGATGTTGGGGTTCCCAACTGCATCATGACTGCATTCATGGTGCCGTGTGGCCGTACCCTGATACTAACTGGTGTGAGCATTAGGGGTCATACACATGGCCATGGCTGTTTTTCCGGTCTGCAAATTGTGGATCCGCAAAACACGGATACCGCCCATGTGCGTTCCGCATTTTATGGAACAGGCCCATAATAGAACTGTCCTATCTTTGCCCGTAATACAGACAAAAATAGGACGTGTTCTATTTTTTTGTGGCTGTTGCCGAACGGACATACGGATGTGGATTGCACACAGTGTGCTGTTCACATCTTTTGCTGCCCCATAGAAATTTTTTGCAGTTTGAATGTGGACAAAAAATATGTTCATGTGCATGAGCCCTTAATAAAATACCTGAAAGTGGGTGATGGTTGCGACTCCTGCTGATTTTGACCCAGTTAGAAAAAAAATTTGCATGGTTTGCAATCCCCAATCCACTATTAGGATTTTATGGTTCCTTTCGCTTAGTGCTCATTTACACGAACGTAAGGGCCCAGTGCTGTTGATCGCAAATAGCTGTATGCAATGAACAGGCACCTGCCATGTACACTCTGTGTTGTAGATGCGGATCCATTGACTTGAATAGGTCCGCGATCTGCAAAACATGGCAAAAGATAAGACATGTCTAATCTTTTGCGGTGCGGAGGCACGGACCCGAAAGCACATGGAAGTGCTTCAGAGTGTTTCCGTGGGCTTCTGATCTGTGCCTCTGCTCCACAAAAGATAGGACATGGTGGGGGTTTGCCATGGATTTCACCCTCTGCATTGCAAAGGATGAATTCCGCAACATAAATTGACATGCTCCTTACTGCTACTGTACATCATTCAGGTTTTCATTTTTGGTGAGCAGCATACTCTAGGTGTAACTATTTATCATACACTTTCCTGTTGTCTTTTCTATAAAACCAGAGATACGCCTAAAAAAAATTTTATGCCAAAATTGTATGCATAAAAATGCTACCTACAAATCCTTGTAAAAATAGGATACAGGTCATAACACTTTTTACAAGCCTGAAGAAAATGCCAAAACAAAAACCTTAATACATCTTTGGAAAGGTATCTTTAAAATAATTCCAGTATTAAATTTATGAGACTACTCATTTTTACGATCCGTTTTTAAATTTTTAGTTTTAATAAATTATCTAAATATAAACCCTGAAACCTTTTCCTATTAATTTAGCCTTGTATCCTAGTAATATATTTGGCTGGTCTACTAATTAGAGACATCTGCAACCCTTTCTAGCTGATATTCAGAGATGAGTGACTAATTAGGTTGCTAGATTATATCAGGCAATTTTTAGCTTTTATGATTGCCAATTAAATGTAATCAAAATATGGGGAAAACACATAAACAAACGTAATATACCAATCCATATTCTGCAAGTGAATTCCTGCATTTTACATAATGAAAGCTGAAAAAAGTGGTTGAACTATTTTGAGGGATTCGAATATATTTACAAAATATATATTAATTGCTAAATATATAACTTTTATACATTCAAATTATACCTTATGTCCAATTCGGAAGTAATTAGGTGTGTGCTACATCTGCTTGGGAGAAAACCTGTCTGTGTTTTCAGGGACTTTTCAGCTTTTTTACGCCGATCTTAGTTGCCCCCTTTGCTCTGTCTTAAGATTCGTCTAATTTATGACGAGGCTTCCACGTGACATTGGTTCGACACATGTCGCAATGTAGTTGTCGCCGTGTAGCCCTAGCCTTAGAATACCTGCACACAGGGGCAGGTAAACACGTGGAAGATACACACAAATTTCAGTGACAATTTCTGCTCATTATTGCACCAAATCTGCATCTAAATGTGCACGTGTGACTTGCAGTTTTGCTACAGATCTCAAGTTTCCGTTGAAAAGGGTGAAATCAGAATTAAAAATCATATAGATAGTTAACATGCTGCAGAGTTATAAGGGCTCATGCCCATGTGGGTAAGGGAGCCATGCCCATGCTGTGGGCCGTAAAATGGCCCTGTGAACTCCATTTTCAAATGCGTACCCATTGACTTGAATGGGTCTGCGATCCACAACATATGGCCAGAGATAGAACATGTTCTGTCTTTTCGCGTTGTGGAGGCACGGATGAGAAGTCCCCTGAACTCTTCGTAGGGCTTCCGATCCATTCAATAGGTGAATCCCTATCTTCGGTCATATGTTGCGGATTGTGGACCCATTCAAGTCAATGGGTCCACATCCATACCACGGAGTGCACATGGCCAGTGCCTGTATATTGCGGACTGGCCATTTATGTCTGCAATACTGAGCCGTTACACTTGTGGGTAGTGATGGGTGGACCGGTGGATGTTCGGGTTCAACAGGTTCGGCCTAACTTTGCTTCAAAGTTTGGTTCAGGTCCTAAACTTGACCGAAACTTGACCCCGAACACCAAACCCCATTGAAGTAATGAATTTTGGGGCTGAGAAATGGATGGTTGTAAAAAAGCGCGAACAAATGTGGATAGGGTAATGACTTAAAATAACATTAAATACATATAAATAAAAACAAATAATCTTGAACCAAGAGGTGAAGGAGGCAGTTGAGGAGGCTGTGGACGTGGCAGTGTAGGTGGAAGAGGCGGAGGAGGTGGAACACTGTTTTTTTTTTGTCTGTTAATTCTGTGTGTGACCTATAGCCATTTTTAGGATGCGGCCATTATACTTCTACACTCTGCAAATGTAACAAAAAATAATCTTGAGCCAGGAGCGGAGGTCCAAGTAGAGGAGTAGGTGTTTTTAAAAAAAATGTTATTATATTTTGCGGAAGCCCCAAAACATTGGAAAATATCAAAGAAAACGCACAAACTGCGCTAAGACATAAGAATCTTGAGCCAGGAGGAGCAAGCAGAAGAGCTGGAGGAGGTAGCCAAATTTTACATTTATTTTCTTACTTTTTTTTTTAAGCTTGTGGAGGCCCCAAAACATTGGGAAATAGCAAAGAAAACGCACAAACTGCGCTGGAGTATAACAATAGCTGGGTGCGGCCTCTCTACTCTGCCCAAGGTAGGGACAAGTCCTGTGGGATCCATGCCTGGTTCATTTTAATGAACGTGAGCTTGTCCACATTAGCTGTTGACAGATGGATGCGCCTGCCCATGATCGCCATCCCTGCTGTGATAAACATTCGTTCAGACAATGCAGTTACTGCAGGGCAGGGCAGGCCAGAATCTCCAAGGCGTAGAGTTATCAAAAATAATAAAACCCTAACACTGTCCTCAGTGCAGTGAGTCCTGTCCCTACACTAATTAGAGCAGAATCACAGTCATGCCAATATTAGGCATGACCAGGGGCATAGCTATAGGGGGTGCAGAGGTAGCAGTCGCTACCGGGCCCAGGACCCTGAGGGGCCCCAAAGATCCTTGTGCCGCATAAGAAGACACACAAAGTACTGAGGGAAGGGGGGCCCAAGCTGTACTCTTGCACCAGGGCCCATGAGCCTTTAGCTACGCCCCTGGGCATGACTGTGATGGCTTCTAAGTGTCCACAGCTTAAAAGCTTGTTGATTGGCTGCACTGCAGCCTTTCAACAAGCTTTACTCAAAATCCAAACAACGAACATGAACTTTGGCACCAATGTCCGTGTTCATGTTTGTGTGCTCAGACACCATAATGTTCAGTACAAACCTGAGCAGTATGGTTCAGGTTTACTCATCCCTATTTGTAAAGTTTTCTAGACTGATAGAGTTCAATGACTTTCTTTCATATCTGATCTTGAATTTCTTCAGATAGGGGCATGATGTGTTGATTTTTGAGATCTTTTAGCCTACTTCATGTTGTCAGACAAAGTCTATTTAAGTGATTTCTTGATTCTACTGGTCTGGCTGGTTATATTGAACTCAGCTTTCCAAAAACTGTGTTTAATCACAGTTAATTAATTGGGGGATGGGGGGTGGGATGCAGTTCAATTATTTTTGCACACACTGCCAGGTTGAGATAGCTTTTTCACTTAATACATGAAATCATGTACTGCTTTTTTACTCTGTTATGCCTTATTCACACATCAGTGTTTTGGCCAGTGATTTCCATCAGTGATTGTGAGCCAAAACCAGGAGTGGAGACCACACAGACATAAGGTGTAAGGGAAAGATCTGCACTTGTTCTGCGTTTAGAGCTGAACCTAATTTTGCCTCAAAATTACAGATGGAAATCACTGACCAAAACACTAATATGTGAATGAGGCATAAGGCATTACTCTAACTGTTATTTATTCAGGTTATATTTTTCTGATATTCAAATATGTTTTATAATCTTTAATATATCATATTTTTCACCCCATAAGACACATTTTTTCCCCCAAAAGTGGGGGGAAAATGCCCCTGCGTCTTATGGGGTGAATACTAATGAGCACTTCCGAGACAAGAATACTACAATCTCTAAATGTGAATTTTGATACCAAAGATCTTGGAAACATAAATCATTACCTCGGTATTCAGATTCCGAGAGGTAACAAGAAGTAACATCAGTTGGACTAGCAGTAAACAACTCTGTATCACTTTCTTCAACAGAAACAGAGTATGATGCAGAAGCATAAGCAGGTCAGGAAGTCATATGATTAAGATAAATGTTGGCAGATTTGGGTCAACAACAGTTGGAATCAACAGAGGTCTTTGTAGTGTTGAGCAAAGTGACGCATTTGAAGAGGAATTTGGTCTGAGGTTTAGGAAAACTTTCATTCAAAACAAATCTGAATGTTCTCGCTCTTCATGGTAATGAATCAGGCTTTCCTAAACTGGTGGCTGCAAGTGTTACAAAGCAAAACTAAGTGTAGAGGAGATAAGCCCGGAAACGCAAGATTACTCTGCCTTGCAGCCAGTCAATCTGTAGATAGCCATCTCTTGGGATGTTACAACCCTATAAAACCCTTATCCCACGTGGTCTCAACCATTGTCCTATGAGCTGAGCATAGGGATAGATGTGGCAAGCACTCATGCGCTAGGGACAGTGTTGCTGAAAATGATTAATAGAAGAATATTGGAGAAGGAGTGTGCAGGGAGACTTATTTTGCATCAATTTTATTTATTCCTACATTTACTTATTCCTACACCGGTCGTAAACTAAGATATGTACTGTGTAATTCAATACCAATAAGAGGAACCTTTATTATTCCACTGCCAGCATTCCAACCAATACCATCCAGTCTGCACCCCTTAGGGGGGCCAGGTCTTAATGATGACCATCCTCATTTTTGCTGACTTTACTTCCTCCAAATCATCCTTCAAAGTCCCCATGTCCTAGAAAAGTTAGCAAGATGCAGAGAGAGGAGGAGCTGGATGTTCCTGATGACATATTCTCATCGATATTAGATGATGTCGAAAAGGAGGAAAAGCAGATGGTAGAAGAAGGGCTCCCACCTGTAGGGCAGGAGAGAGCAGGGGTTGGAGAAGTGAGTATGCCAGAGTTGATTAATATTCTGTGTTTACTGTCAAATAACCTGCAGGAGATTGCAGGTCAGAACAACAGTAATTTGCATATTGTGCCCCCACATAACCAGCTAAATCGCATACCAGCAAGACCTCTGTTTAAAGGTGCATTAAAGGTGCTGTGAGGCCATTAACAATGAGACTGACTATACAGTGTGGTCTTCATTATTAAATGAAAGGCAGCTGAAGGCGGTTTTTCACCACACCATGGCAGCAACTTGCCCGCAGCATGGCTGCTCCATGTGGCTGTACCCTAAGGTACAGTGGCCTGGGTATACCTGATTTATAGCAATTCATGACAAATTAATTTGGAATTAATCTAATTTCTAGGCGAACTTCGGCGAAGTTGCCAAAGTGAATTTTTCAAAACTTCATTCGTCTTTGAACATAACCAAGGATGCTTTGCTGAAAGACACACCAGGCTGATGAAGAAGCTGGGCCTTAAAGATTAAGGCTACATGCAGTGAAAAAAAAAGTCCATTAAAAACGGATCAACTGTCCATTTTTAATGGACGTTTTTTTCAGTGATGCCTTTCTGAGAAATGGACGTTAAAAACAGACCCATTCAATTGTATGGGGGTAGTCATCAGTGAAAAGTGGACAAGATACAGCATGTTCTATTTTTTTACATTTGTTTTTCACTTACTATCAAAAAATCTGCAGTGTGAATAACCCCATAGACTACCAGATGTGTGATGGCTGTTACAAAAAGTCCATCACATGTCCGTGCTTCACATGTCGTGTTCATTTAGCCTAAGCCTTAGTTGTTGAGAAGGGGTGTTGGAATATATCAACAGCTGCAGCTTAATCTTGGAGGAACTTTGTTAAGATGACAGTAGATGGTGCTGTGTTAAGCATGTGGTGATTATGTAGATGATATCTCTGGTAGTCTCCATCTTGAGGATGATGTTACAGTTAATGGTTGCTGTTTTGACCCCAAGTAAAGTATACCAGTTTTTGTTCTCCCACAATGTCTGAGCGCTGTTCATAGAAGCTGCAAACTCTGAAACACAGCCCACTGTTGTGCAAGGCAGTGCAGTCCACCTATAATCTGGCTAGAAGGGCAGATTCTCAGTCCGGGTCTGCATTCAAATGTATCTGCATCCTTTTGGATACAGATACAATTGAGTGCAGGGGCATCCGGAAACCAGGTGAATTGTCACTGTTGCCAGATCTCACAGGGCACACAGCCCTAAGGCCGGCCCTGCAGTTTGTTAACGGGAATCTGTCACCAATGGCCTCCCTATCCAGCTGTTTGCATAGATACATAGCTGTGGTTCACCTGATTAAAACACTGTTTTTCTTTTGTTGATCTGAGTCTCTATTCTTGCGTTATGATACTTTTCATAACATGCAAATGAAGGTACAATGAGTGAGTCACCATTGCTCTTGTTGCACCAAAGCTCCACTCCTTTCTGTGGCCAGCCTCTCCCTCACTTCTGTGATTAAGAGAGACAGGCCTATGGATGGCTGTGTGTGTACATCACTTACCTAGGCAAGCAAGTATTATGAAAAAAGGCAAGACATCCGTGGCAGAATAAAGCTCTGGCAATGCTATGCAGGGAAATCTTGAACCCTGGTTCTTTTTTCCTCCCATCCATTTATTTTACCCCAAATTACTCAGTGACTCTGTCTAAAATATTATCCAGTGATAATTCAATTAATCATGACAGTACTGGATATTTTACCATGTAAAGTTTCATATTAAATGTCAAACCATATATTGTTCAGTATGTTAACCAAGCTAATTTACTTGGCATAAAACTCTACTTAAAGGGAACCTGTCATCTCCGAGACACCCCCTGAACTAGAGTAAGCGGTTTATAGCGCAAGTGATGCTGAATCCGAATATGTAATTTTTATCTTCATACTCACTTCCATTCCGACGCTGTGCTCCCACAAACTTGCAGTAAAATGCACTCACTGGACTCTTCTTTGAGTCCTCTCCATTATGTGAGTGAGAACAGGAGTCCAGTGAGTGCATTTTACTGCTGGTTTGTCAGAGCACAGCGTCAGAATGGAAGTGAGTACGAAGATAAAAATTACATATTCGGATTCAGCATCACTTACACTATACAACGCTTACTCTAGTTCAGGGGGTGTTTCGGAGATGACAGGTTCCCTTTAAGTGTGACCTTTACAGTCTGTGAAACCATGCTGTAGACAGGCATGCCTCAGAAAAAAGCTTCTATATATTTTCCCCTAAATTGGCAGTCAAAACTGTCTTAAAAGGTAATTTTCTCATGTATAAATATAACTAGAAAAGAAATTCTGCAAAATTCAAATCTGCACAGATTTTGTTTGAATGGTAGGACTGCAAAGCTTAGCCTTGAAAGTTAATAAAATCTTCTTTGAAGGTTAGTAAAATATTGTATTGATAGTTTTAAAAAATATTTCAAAATCTTATTATAAGGAGAATGAAGAAATTAAACCATACTGGAGTTCATAAACATAATCTTCAAATTCCCTCCTAAAATGTTAATACTTTTTCTGTATATTCATTATCATTATCATAAATTACAGTGGACTTATGACGGAATACTAAGAAAACTTATCTTCACTTTCAGAGAACCGAGTGGAGTATTAATCATAAGAGGGCAATGGTGTGGTTATAGTAATGGAACAAATAGGACTGTACTCCATTTGAAACATGTTTTATATATTAATTAGACATAAACTAAAAATGTAATTGCCATATTAAAGATCCATAAAACACATATTAATAATGTCCCTGGCTTTTTCTCACTAATGTCACTGAGGACACCATGCAACTTACGGGTAACTGCCACAAAAATATGACTGAAAGGATAAAGTTATGAAATGCATATATATGAGATGTTCTAAAAATAAAATAAAATACTGCTGAATAACCTCACAAACATGCATATATGAACACATTTTTATGAAAATCTGCTATATTTCCATGCAGTTCTAAATAAAATATGAAGAACTTTGTGAATAAAAAAACTGTTCGATAAAAAGTTAGATTTTGTAATATTCAATTTTGTTTTAATTGTATTCATATTTTTAAAGACAGATCATTGGCTACTATATAGAAGGCAGCTTTAAGGCATTCATATAAATTCTCCCAACTCCCTCCTGCCTCCCCTATACACATGTTTGGCTCGGTTATAATACAATACATGCCCTATACAGTACCTAATTACAGTATTTTTCACCATGTAGGACACCCAATAGTGTGAGGGGGAAATGTTAGCGCATTTTATAGGGTGTTTCCATTATGGATGCGCTCATTAGTATAGCACAGTAGGACTGGGGAGCAGTGAATACAGCACTCCCTTTGCTAGCTCTGTACTCTGATGTCTGATTGAGGGTCTTATTAACATCTGGGGTCTGATCTGAGGTCTGATTGGGGATCTGAGCTGGGTCTGATTAACATTGGAGGTCTGATATGAGGTCTGTTTGGGAGTCTGAATAATATTGGGTGTTTGATCTGAGGTCTTTTTGTGAGTCTCAGCTCTAATTAACATTAACTGATCTGAGGTCTGTTTGGGGGTATGATTAACATTGGAGGTCTGATTTGAGGTCTGGGGGTCTAATTAACATTGGAGGTTTAATCTGAGGTCTGATTGGGAGTCTGAGCTGGGGTCTTATTAACTTGGGAGGTCTGATTTGAGGTCTTTTTTGGGGGTCTGAGGTCTTATTAACATTAACTGATGTGAGGTCTGTTTGAGGGGTTTGATTAGCATTGGGGGTCTGATCTGAGATCTAATTAACATTGGAGGTCCGATATGAGGTCTTTTTTGGGTGTCTGACTAAGGTCTAATTAACATTGGAGGTCTGATCTGAGGTCTTTTTTGGAGGGTTTGAGGTGAAGAATATGTTATGTGATTGGGACCTTAGTCACTTGATTTAATATAGCACCTAAAGTCCTAAAATAACTCCTTGGCTTTGTAATTAGACATGTATAGTAGAGAAACATGTCTCACTAGTAGTATCAACAAGCTATGAGTGAAAACCTCATGATTTGAAAGGCATAAGAGGTGTGGTTTTTCTGTGATGGATTTAGTAAAACCTGATTTTTTTAGATTGGATTATGGACTTTCTGCAATTATTTTAAAAGATTATATGTAAATTACAGAACTGTAGAAAGAAATAATGTGCATTACAGTAGATGAGTCAGGGGTGTTCTACCTCTTAGACTACAGAAAGTCATTTCCGTCTTGATTTGATTCAGTAAAGCCTTTATATGGCTGCATTTTGTATGTGATTGAAAAGGGTATAGAGCAGTGGGGTACCTCAAATGGAGGCAGACCATGCAGCTGCCATGGGGCTCTAGGGGTAGGGGGGCAGGATGAAAAGCCTTCCCCCCGAATTCCATTTAATACAGAGTCCCTAGCTCTCCATTGAGTCTTGAATGGAGTGGGTAAAAGGAGGTCCTCCCCTTTTCTCTTCATGTGCAACCCATTCCCTTTTTTACTCAGAAGTAGTACCTAATGCCTCATTGATTCATATACCTCTGAAGTGCCACAATGTACATTATAAATGAGAAGTACCTCGTACCTCACTCATATATAGTACTGCAGACAGCTATAATCCCCAATACCTCATGTACCTCACACAGGGACCATAATGTAGAACTGACTATATATCTGTAAATACTGCATATATTATATCTCGTACCTCACATATCAGTAAACTGCTGTATATACTATATATCTGTTGCTCGTCCTGGATTTTTATATATCTGTTGCTCATCCTGGACTACAAAACACAGATAGTCTTGTGCATAGGGCCTTATCTGTATTTCATGACAGACCAAGTACATAAGTCTCACTCAAAGACAGTTTCTATTATCACTCATACTGTATAATGGTTATAATGATTATTATCTCTTAATTACATATCAGATCACATGAATTATAAGTTATGCTGGAAATATATCTTGAATACAAAGGGGGAGATTTATCATCTCCCTTGCCCCAGAAAAGTGGCTTTAAAAAGTCAAAAGCTGTGTTTTTGCAACTTTTTAAATTCAACTTTTTAAAAATGCTACTCCTTTTATGCCATCCTCGCCAATTTTCCAAAGGGCGGGAAAGGGGCGTGGTCAACAGCAGAGACAAACTTATCTTAATTTACTCCAGTTTTCTAGTGCAAATGAAGCCAGAAATCTATGGTAGCTCTGATCTGTCTCTTTAGGCACACTGACTTTCGGAACATATGCCTACTTTATGATGAGGCCTGTGCCTTGTCATAAATGTGGCGCATCCTCCGACAGTGCTGGAGATATCAAGATCAGCGCAGAAAGCGCCTGTCTTGATAAATCTCCCACAAAAAGTTTCTGAAAATAGCTAGCTGTCACAGAGTCACACATATTATCAAACCTTTATGAATATGCATTAGCTGATAGACTTGGAAGATGACGCAAAGATTCAAGTTCTCAAACAACTGCATACTGTGAAGTAAAGACACAAAAATAAATCAAAATTATATTATTAATTACTCTTTGGCTAATCCAGTTAGGGAAGTAAATTGATAGAGACAATCACAGAAATGTACTATGGTATTGATCAAACTTGATGGCCAAGAATCCATTAACTCTCTCCAATGTTCTCTTATGATAATGTCTATGACAACCAGAAACCTAATGATATAAAATTCCTTTATAGTAGAGCTGAGTCCAGTTGGGACAGCATAGGGGACACACGGGTCTTATCAGGGATAGTTTTTAGCAAAGGGGTGAACAACATTATGTTCCCTGCATCCCGGGGTCTCTCCACATCTATGCACACGTGATTTTGTAGTTGTCTGTCTATCTATCTATCTATCTATCTATCTATCTATCTATCTATCTATCTATCTAATTGTAAAGCAAAAATAAATAAATAAATAAAACAATAGAAATTTCAATAGTCAGAACCCCAGCGACTCACCTTATTAAGTGGCAATAGCACTATGGATTGTATAGTTACAGTATTTACAGTGTAGTCCCAAGACCGAGATCACTTAGTCCTTTCTATTTTCCTCCCTCAGTGTGTGGCCACACTTAGTGGGAATTGCATGTGTAAATCTCATAGCATTAGCAGTAGCAATGAACTGGATGAGATTTAAAAAAATTTCATTAACATACTGCAGAACTATTCTGCAACAATATCCGCACCAAGACGGATCCGGAATGACACCCAATGAAAGTCAATGGGGACGGATCCGTTTGGTGTGATACAATGGTGAACAGAGCCGTCCTCCATTGACTTTCAATGGAGTTCATGACGGATCCGTCACATACACACATACAGACATACACACATACAGACATACACATATACAGACATACACATAAACATACACAGACATATACACATACAAATACACATACATACTTACATGCTCCTGGAAGGTCACCATAGCGCAGGAGGAGCAGGACCGCGCACACATAGGACGATTCCACCTGGCGCCCAGCAGAGGGCTCTCTGTGGGGAATCGTCCTATGTGCGCGCTGTCCTGCTCCTCCTGCGCTGTGGAGACCTGCCAGGAGCATGTAAGTATGTATGTGTATTTGTATGTGTATATGTATGTGTGTATGTACTGTGTGACATATGTGGGGCCGGAGCGGTGCGGGTCCGGCCCCACACATGTCACTGCGGCAGCACGGATCCGGCAGCACCCTTGACCTGCCGGATCCGTGCTGCCGCTAATGTGAAAGAGGCCTTATCTGGAAAAAAAAATTTGATCACCTATAATAAGATTAGTGTGGGTCTGACACCCTGGACTCCTGCCGATCAGCTGTTAGAAGAGGCCGACACCATTAGCATCATGGCTTCTCCCTAAGCCATGTGACATCACCATACATTGGTAACATGGCCCAGTTGCTGCTCAGCCCCATTATAGTGAATGAGGCTCAGCTGCAATACCAAGCACAGCTGTTGTACAAATGTACGGTGGTGTTTCTTGGAGAACTGCAGGGAGCCGGCTGCACTCACCAGAGCTGAAACTGCTGATCTGAAGATAGGTAATTAATATCCATTCCTGGATAACCCCTTTAAGTATTCAGCTTTGGTTCTGGTGTCCTTGTTCATACAGTATGTTTCAGAGAATACTTAGCTGAAGGTAGAGCTCTCAAACAAGTGGGTTAACTCTAACCAACACCAGATCGGTACCCTCACCAAGTGCTAGGACTTAAGGTGCCCATACAACTTTAATGAACAGCTATCTCTCCCTACTCCCTTATGGCTTCCCCAAACACATACATGTTCTGCTCTTTGGGGAGAGGGGAGAAAGCCTTTGCTAGACATATCTGGCGGTGGCTTATCTCCTGGGAGGAAAAAAAAACAGGTTAAAATATTAATTTAGACCAATACATCATCTGTCAGGGGAGCGTTGGGAGTCCCACCACACATTAGAGTGTGGGTTGAACCAGCAAATAAAAGACACTAATGTGTATGGCCACCATTGACACTACATGTTAGTAAGTTAGTAATATATATATTTACCATTGTAATCCTCATACAGTAAGAATAAGACTCTCCACAATGCTTTAAAATATGCCCAAAATAGATTTTTGTTGCATATTTATGCCATAAATTACATTTCCATTTTAATTAGTGAGCAAGTTTTGAGTAATTTCCATCATAATTACCATAATTTACTTTCAGTCAACGTGAAGCAGTGACGAGTGCCAGCTGTGTTAACTTTGTTTCATGATGGCTGCCAATCTTTATTCCAAAGCTCTTTTCTCAATGTGCTTCAAAATTAGCTTCTTTTCATGCATCATTCTACATGTACTAACCATTAACTATTGTTTACCCAACGTGCAGAACCAAACAACTTTAAAGATTTGAATGAAAAAGAAATCTAATTTAGAAAAACCCAGTGTAAAATCAGAGTATTTAAGTTTGACTTTTCTGTTTGTCACTTATTGTATTGCATCTTGTGACAGAGATATAATTAGTTTAAAATTTTTTTTTTTTTCCTACTTGCTGGAAGAGTTTGTATGGGACAGGGTTGAGGGGTAGGAGAAGGAGCAGAAAGATGAGATTTTATTATGTCTGCCATGTATTTGTATGTGCAATAAGCAAATGAAATTTAAAAAAAAACTTTCAAAATATACATTATAAATATGTGACAATAGCGAAGCACCGTCAGTTCAAGATTATTATACACAGAAAATAAAACTAACATACTGTAAGTGCATAGCAGATAACTGCCAAACCCAACAAGAGTTTTGCTCTTTCTTCTTCCAAAACCCCCAGGAGAAGCAGAAACAAAACTGAAGTTGGGTGATTCTCATGACTTGAAGGAGATGAATGCTGTTTTTATCTGATATGCCCTTGTATTATTTTCTGAGTATAATAAACCCTGCCTGTTTTTAATGTTGAACTGATGGTGTTTCACTATTGGTCTCATCTCCCTGCTTTCCTCTAAAGGGATTTCACTGCTGTAAGACTTGAAAATATCATCTGGAGGTGCAGTAACCATTATCAACATAGTGGTTTAATTGAAGAAGTCATTGACAGATTCAAGAATTTTGGAACTGAGATCCAGAACTAGCAAGTTACTTGGACTGATTGTCCCTTTTTTGGAATTGTTTTCATGACTTTATGAGTAGCACAAGTTTTTTGACTGTTTGGTGGAAGGAAACCTGTTTTGGCTGCTCTTATTTGAACATTGACTTTCACAATGCCTTTTTTGTGTTTTTTATTGTTTGTGCTACAAACATAACATGTAAATGATTGCTTCAATAACATGCAACATAACTTTTTGAGAGGCTGTGCAAAGACCATTTCCTTAGAGTTATTTTGTTACTACCTAGTCTACAGGATATTATACTATATTTTATCAGGAGTTCAACTAGCTCTGGAAATGTGAGCTGGTCTGCAAAAAAAGCTTTTAAGATTTTTGCTAACAATTAACTTCTTAGTTGTCTCCTCTTTATTTAGAGAATTAAACCGTCCTTTCTATCAAACCCTGCTCCTTCAACTTTCATTACAAGCATCTTTACAGAATAAAATTGAAATATAGAGAATCCTCTAGACTTCTTTATCTTATACTTGTCTCTAACTTCCCAGGACATAATGCTGTTGCCCACTGTGCCCATCTACCAGAAGAAAAACGTGCTTTTAGTGAATGATACATTGTGCAAGGTAATTTTACAGCCCCATCTTGTTCTAAAGTCAAATGAGAACATCATCGTGATTGAGTCTTAAAAACACAGCCAAGAATAATACAAGTGTGTTGGGTATATTTATAGAGTTTTTCCCTCAGACATCCTCTACTTTATAGTGTTAGATGTAATTAAATATAATGTTTCAAAACAAAAAGACACAGCACCATTCAGATATGAATATTTTACATGTGCAGAATGCTCATACTGTACTCACAAGGTGCAGTCGCAGCTAGTACTTTTGAAGCAAAGCTTTTAAAGCCAAATCTAAAAATACAGATGCTATTGAAATTAGCTGAATTTACCTCCATAACACAGTTGTGTCAGCACAATGTTTTTTTTTTTCGGAAAACACCTGTGTTTTAACCACCCTAACCCAATCACCCAAAATTAATTTGCATCCACCTAAGATAAATTCACATACAGTATAGACCAAAAGTTTGGACACACCTTTTCATTCAAAGAGTTTTCTGTATTTTCATGACTATGAAAATTGTAGATTCACACTGAAGGCATCAAAACTATGAATTAACACATGTGGAATTATATACTTAACAAAAAAGTGTGAAACAACTGAAAATATGTCTTATATTCTAGGTTCTTCAAAGTAGCCACCTTTTGCTTTGATTACTGCTTTGCACACTCTTGGCATTCTCTTCATGAGCTTCAAGAGGTAGTAACCTGAAATGGTATTCCAACAGTCTTGAAGGAGTTCCCAGAGATGCTTAGCACTTGTTGGCCCTTTTGCTTTCACTCTGCGGGCCAGCTAACCCCAAACCATCTCGATTGGGTTCAGGTCTGGTCACTGTGGAGACCAGGTCATCTGGCGTAGCACCCCATCACTCTCCTTTTTGGTCAAATAGCCCTTACACAGCCTGGAGGTGTGTTTGGGGTCATTGTCCTGTTGATAAATAAATGATGGTCCAACTAAACGCAAACCGGATGGAATAGCATGCTGCTGAAAGATGCTGTCGTAGCCATGCTGGTTCAGTATGCCTTCAATTTTGAATAAATCCCCAACAGTGTCACCAGCAAAGCACCCCCACACCATCACACCTCCTCCTCCATGCTTCACGGTGGGAACCAGACATGTAGAGTCCATCCGGTCACCTTTTCTGCGTCGCACAAAGACACGGTGGTTGGAACCAAAGATCTCAAATTTGGACTCATCAGACCAAAGCACAGATTTCCACTGGTCTAATGTTCATTCATTGTGTTCTTTAGCCCAAACAAGTCTCTTCTGCTTGTTGCCTGTCCTTAGCAGTGGTTTTCTAGCAGCTATTTTACCATGAAGGCCTGCTGCACACAGTCTCCTTTTAACAGTTGTTGTAGAGATGTGTCTGCTGCTAGAACTCTGTGTGACATTGACCTGGTCTCTACTCTGAGCTGCTGTTAACCTGCGATTTCTGAGGCTGGTGACTCGGATGAACTTATCCTCCGCAGCAGAGGTGACTCTTGGTCTTCCTTTCCTGGGGCGGTCCTCATGTGAGACAGTTTCTTTGTAGTGCTTGATGGTTTTTGCGACTGCACTTGGGGACACTTTCAAAGTTTTCCCAATTTTTCGGACTGACTGACCTTCATTTCTTAAAGTAATGATGGCCACTCGTTTTTCTTTACTTAGCTGCTTTTTTCTTTCCATAATACAAATTCTAACAGTCTATTCAGTAGGACTATCAGCTGTGTATCCACCTGACTTCTGCCCAACACAACTCATGGTCTCAACCCCATTTATAAGGCAAGAAATCCCACTTATTAAACCTGACAGAGCACACCTGTGAAGTGAAAACCATTTTAGGTGACTACCTCTTGAAGCTCATCAAGAGAATGCCAAGAGTGTGCAAAGCAGTAATCAAAGCAAAAGGTGGCTACTTTGAAGAACCTAGAATATAAGACATATTTTCAGTTGTTTCACACTTTTTTGTTAAGTATATAATTCCACATGTGTTAATTCATAGTTTTGATGCCTTCAGTGTGAATCTACAATTTTCATAGTCATGAAAATACAGAAAGCTCTTTGAATGAGAAGGTGTGTCCAAACTTTTGGTCTGTACTGTATTTGCAAATAAAGGGGGGTCATTTATCAATCTGGTGTAAAGTAGAACTGGCTCCAATCAGGTGCCTCCTTTCATTTTTCAAAGGAGCTGTCCAAAATGAAAAGTGAAATCTGATTGGTTGCTATGGGCAACTAAGCCAGCTTACTTTATACCAGTTTGATAGTACTGGTTTTCTGAAGAAAAGAGGAATAACCCTTCCTAAAATATAACCTTTATTAATAACATTTAAAAGAGGTAGAGCCTAATCATGATAATTATAAAACAGTTTGAAGGATAATTGAAGAGCGCCCTTGGCCCACTAGCAGTTTTGAGCAAATCATGAAAATGAATTTACTTCGATCCGAATTTCAGGTAGAAATTCGATTTGCTGCAAATCATAATTTCCTCAAGCTTTGTGCTAACAAATCAATTTTCTCTGAAATGGCATGAAAAATAAAACGTGTTTACCTCATCCATTTGCACGCAAAGAGGTTGGCGTAGCCATCTTGATTGAGTATATTGTGCAATATCTTGCACATGGTGACATATGACGTCACCAAGCAGGCCAGCATAATGGCTAAGTTGAGTATTTTTTTTTTTACTGGATTAATCTCTGACAACCCTTAATGTTAATCTCAGATGCCCTGACCTAGCAAACAGGTCCACTTTGGGTACTTTGATTCGCTCTACGCTAACAGTTTGTCATACAATTTAAAACCCTCATTGGAACTCATTTCATACTAT
The DNA here is from genome assembly GCA_900303285.1 of Rhinella marina. NCBI lineage: Eukaryota > Metazoa > Chordata > Amphibia > Anura > Bufonidae > Rhinella > Rhinella marina. The sequence continues at coordinate 69,170 of ONZH01027241.1, forward strand.
TTGAAATGCAAACATGGCCTATTAAGTTAGCTAGTTGTCAGGCATTGTGTAAGGTTGTTGTCACTTTAAAACTCTCATTTGCATGCAACTTTCAGGAAATTTTAGATTTGTGTTGCATAACAAAATACCAAAGGCCTACACCTACTGCTCTGGTGCACAACCTCCAATTGCTGCTGCAAAGGCAATTCTTCTAAAAGAGAATACCTCAGTTTCACAATTTGTGGAACAGAATGAACAGCCCATTACAGTAATTCCTATTCTTGTCCGTGATTGTGGACAAGAATAGGACATGCTCTATATTGTGTTCAGCGCGATGTGTGTGTGAGCGTGTCTGCTGCTGGGAATGCTGGGTGTGCCAATCATCATGGAAACAGGTAAGTATTTGTGTTTTTTTTTTTAATGGAGCTGGAGAGGGCAATAGAGGCCAAAGGGGAGGGGTACAAGGAGGAAATAACTATTGTGAAGGGTCACAAAAGTGGGCATAACTACTGTGAAGGGAAAGTGGGCATAACTACTGTGAAGAGGCAAAAAGGTGGGCATAACTAGTGTGAAGGGGCACAAAGGTGGGCATAACTACTATGAAGGGGCAAAATGGTAGGCATAACTACTGAGAACGGTAACAAAACGTGGGCATAACTACTATGAAGGGGAAAAAAGGTGGGCATAACTACTGTGAAGGGGCACAAAGATGGGCATAACTACTGTGAAGGGGCACAAAGTTAAGCATAACTACTGTGAAGGGACCACAAGGAGGGCATAAGCACTGTGAAGGGGATACTTTAAGGGTTAACTACTGTGAAGTGGCACAAAGGTCGGCGTAAATACTGTGAAGGGAACATAATGTGGGCAAAACTGCAATGAGGGGGCACAATGTGGGCGTTTCTGCTGTAAAGGAGCAACAATGTAGTTATTAGTACTGTGAGGGGCACTAAGGGGAAATGCCCTAGATTACCCTGTTATACATTGGTATAGCTCTGTCTTAGAGGGCACTACATAGCCCCCTGCTGGGGATTTCACAGGGACAGTTACCATCCCTTCCTTATTGTGATTATTCTTTTTGCTGTGTCACAACAGGGACCTTGTTCCAGATCCAGTGGACATCACGCCTACACATCAGTGACACCTTGAATGAGGTAGGACCAGTTGGTTCTTTCATTTATTGCAAGGAGTATTGGTAACACCGTGTACCCTATGATATTATTAGGTAATAGGACCTGATAGAGTGTATATATTAACTTTTACTTTAGAGAAAGGTAGGGATGACCAACATGCAAAGTGCTTTATGCCAGTACTAACATACCTATTCAGTGTGTTGTAGGATGAATGAATTAGCAAGATCACAAAGCTGGTTGAAAGTGCAAAAAAATTATCAAAGTTAACATGTGAGAGTCCCTATTAGAGATGAGCGAATCTATTCGCCGCTTCGTAGATTCGTATCGAATCTTTGGATTTTTCAGCTGCGCAGCGAACCCGAATATTAGGTGATTTGCTTCGCTTTTGTACGCATTCGCTACGTAGTTTGTCCGTTAAATTATACGCTATTCTACGTATCATTTAGTTACTCTATACGCTGTCCCGTACGAATTCAATTCAGCGATGCAGACTTTTCCCTGGTAGTTACTCTATACGCTGTTGCGTACGAATTCAATTCAGCGATGCAGACTCCTCCCTGGTAGTTCCGCCCCTTTTTCCAGCGCGGGAGGATGACGAGGCAACTCAGGAAATTAAGTTGCGCATTTGTGCGCCTCATCCCTTTTTCCCCCTTTTCAGGTTATTTGGGGAGCCCCTTGAAAGAGGGTTTTTTAAGGAACCTTTGCTGCTTTTTTTTTACCCATTTGGATTACAATTTTACCTATGAGGATTACAAATTGCGACTGTGTTTGGGACTCTGCTCCAGTTCTATGACAAGTGTCAGAAGAAAAGAGACTTAAACGTGTCCGTGAGCATACTAGGTAGGTGATATTTAAATTTTTTATATTATACCTATAATAATGTATTTGCACTATGCCATATACACTCACCGGCCACTTTATTAGGTACACCTGTCCAACTGCTCGTTAACACTTAATTTCTAATCAGCCAATCACATGGCGGCAACTCAGTGCATTTAGGCATGTAGACATGGTCAAGACAATCTCCTGCAGTTCAAACCGAGCATCAGTATGGGGAAGAAAGGTGATTTGAGTGCCTTTGAACGTGGCATGGTTGTTGGTGCCAGAAGGGCTGGTCTGAGTATTTCAGAAACTGCTGATCTACTGGGATTTTCACGCACAACCATCTCTAGGGTTTACAGAGAATGGTCCGAAAAAGAAAAAACATCCAGTGAGCGGCAGTTCTGTGGGCGTAAATGCCTTGTTGATGCCAGAGGTCAGAGGAGAATGGGCAGACTGGTTCGAGCTGATAGAAAGGCAACAGTGACTCAAATTGCCACCCGTTACAACCAAGGTAGGCAGAAGAGCATCTCTGAACGCACAGTACGTCGAACTTTGAGGCAGATGGGCTACAGCAGCAGAAGACCACACCGGGTGCCACTCCTTTCAGCTAAGAACAGGAAACTGAGGCTACAATTTGCACAAGCTCATCGAAATTGGACAGTAGAAGATTGGAAAAACGTTGCCTGGTCTGATGAGTCTCGATTTCTGCTGCGACATTCGGATGGTAGGGTCAGAATTTGGCGTCAACAACATGAAAGCATGGATCCATCCTGCCTTGTATCAACGGTTCAAGCTGGTGGTGGTGGTGTCATGGTGTGGGGAATATTTTCTTGGCACTCTTTGGGCCCCTTGGTACCAATTGAGCATCGTTGCAACGCCACAGCCTACCTGAGTATTGTTGCTGACCATGTCCATCCCTTTATGACCACAATGTACCCAACATCTGATGGCTACTTTCAGCAGAATAATACGCCATGTCATAAAGCTGGAATCATCTCAGACTGGTTTCTTGAACATGACAATGAGTTCACTGTACTCAAATGGCCTCCACAGTCACCAGATCTCAATCCAATAGAGCATCTTTGGGATGTGGTGGAACGGGAGATTCGCATCATGGATGTGCAGCCGACAAATCTGCGGCAACTGTGTGATGCCATCATGTCAATATGGACCAAAATCTCTGAGGAATGCTTCCAGCACCTTGTTGAATCTATGCCACGAAGAATTGAGGCAGTTCTGAAGGCAAAAGGGGGTCCAACCCGTTACTAGCATGGTGTACCTAATAAAGTGGCCGGTGAGTGTATATATATGTCTCGAATATTCACTCTGCCTCTGAGGAGTGCACGCCGTGGCCTCTCCTCGTACGTGCCTGCGTATTACGTAATCGCTTAGACATTAGTACGCTGAGATTCATAAGCTATTTGTACGCTCATGCGTATGTCTTCTAAGAAGTTGCGTACATTTTGAAAATGAACGTTCGTTATTAGTGAGAGAATGTTCGCTAATAGCACATAATAACGTATATTTTGTACGCAAATACAACGAATCTATTCGTCGAATATACAAATTTTAGGAAAAGTTCGGCGAATGTTCGGCGAATAATTTTTTTAATGATTCGCTCATCTCTAGTCCCTATCTATGTTGATGGTGAAACTTTGATTCCTTTAGATGTAGAGGAAACCCTCGCTCATGTCATGGTTACAGTCTTAGGTATAAAAATATTTAGGGAGGAATTTATCATGAGTATCATGAGGAGAATACGGTATTTGAAGTCAGTTTTGCTTGAGTCTGTGTTGGAGTACTTTGTGCCACATTTTTCAAATGCCACAGGTTGCTTGATAAATTTGGCTTGTCCTTAAACGTAAAACTTCTGTCTAGAGAAGCTCCTCCAGATTTCCTACTCCACCCTCCTCCTGGACTGAGATTGTGACTTGTTTGCAAATTTTTTAAAAAGTCGCAATTTTAAATCTGTAGTGAAACTCATAAATATAACTAACCAAACCCGCTTTTCCACCCACATTACAAAACTTGGGTGAGTGAGGTAAAAAAGTCCCAAAATTTTGGGCAAGTGAGTGTAAAAAGTCGTAATTGTTTTCCACAATCGCTTACATTTTGCAAAAACGGGTGCAAAAAAGTTGCAAAAGCCATTTTTTGCAACTTTATATATAAATATGTATATCTCCCCAAAGGAGTCTTTCTTCCAGACGGAACAAATCCAAGTTTGATAACTTGTTTTGGTACAGCAATTGACCCATTCCCCTATTTACCATAGTCATTTAGACAATATAAAGCATTTGCATAGGAAAAAATATAATTTAAATGGTTTAGGTGAGCACTCCATTTTATAATATTAGTATCAATTTCTATCATTTTCACATTTCTGTATTATTTATATTGGTCCATTTTTTTATTTTATTTTTATATTTGAAGATTACAGATGAATGACGGTCCACTGTACATCACATTTTTCATACAATAGGTTGGAACAATGTCAACAAAAAACAGGAAGCAGATTTTTAAGTTATGGGGGAAAATGTATTCAGCACTGATTTACAAAACCTAGATTGCCATTGGATACCCAATATAAAAAAATGTTTATAATGTATTAAACAGTGAAAAGAAAATAGAAGAATAAGTGATACATCTGAATTGTCTTTTCTACTGTGTTTATCTTCATGCTTAGCAATATGATTAAAATGTATGTTGCAATGAAACAGTATGACAACCATCTGGAGTAACCAGGGAAACCAACTGCTATTATGCTATAGCTTTGGTAAAGGACATGGTGGATCAAACACTCCAGCTAAGCTTTAATCAAATCTGTACAGGCGCACAGCATGTACTGTATGCCTGTTCTTTTTTCTGTACATTAATATATGGCCTTCTGAACAGAGCTTTTAATAATTATAAAATACCATTATATTATTCCATGGATGTATGTTGTAACATAACTCAAGCATGGTAATTGTAATGGTTCAGATGCTTCTATTACTCCCAGCAAGAAGTGACATAATTGGTAAAGGTTTGGAACTAGTAATAAAAACGTGTTAGTACTCTTTATTACTTTTAATTCACGTCTTATACAGTGCATTCATAAAGTCTTCAAACTAAGAATGAGCACACCAGTCGTTACAAACTTTGCAGAATTTTGGCCAGCAGAAAAACCCAAACATTTTCAGGTTTGTTTCGGACAAATCTAGTAAAATGGCACACAGCGCCATTTTACTGCACATGACAGTGGGAAAGAGCACTAGGGAGGAAGAAGAAGGATACTCATATGACCCTCAGAGGAAGTGGGGGGGGGGGTTTGCCCTGATTGGCTCCCAGGTTGACAGACAACTTGGATGAGTCAATCAGTGCTGCAGCAGGCTGGGAGGTGCCCTAGGAGAACGTCATTTTGTGTTGGGCTGTGAATAAGGGTGGATGGGTCTTGCAGTGTCTGCCAAAAAAGCGATCTTAGGAACAGTCAAAAGTCACAATTAAGCTTCTATTCTACTGCCAGGGACACTGAATGGAAAGGCTAGACAGACAAAGAATTGTGTAGAATAGGGAAAGGCAGGGTAAGCTGTTTTCCAGGGAGGGAGGAGCAGAGGATACCTGCAAGGACAATTGTTTTATTTTGTCCTATTTTAACAGAAATAAAAAATTTTTTGGGTGGAGGGGGTATGTGTATGGGCAGAGCAGAATAAGTGCAAAACTGTGCAATACATGTTTTACCATCCAGACTAGAGATGAGCGAAATTCTCAAAAATTCAATTTGGCTGCTTCAACAAATTTCACAAAGAAATTTCTTTGTCAGTAGCAGGCGCAATAATGGGGAACAGCGATTGCACCACCCCGTTATTGAACCCCTCAGATACCGCAGAATTTGAGTTGACCATTGACGGCTGTCAGGGGTTAAGCTGTATATATATATATATATATTTATAGTAATATAATATATATATATATATATATAGTAATACAAAAAAAACAGCAATGAGGCCAGGTCCTTTTGACTCCCCCACAATTGTGTTGACTTGGCTCCCACACCAGGCACTTATCTGCCTCCTTCACTATGGACACTCGCCCATCCCCAACAGCAGAAAGACAGAGGGTCACTCGCACTACCCCTCCTTCCTGTCACATGTGTCAAGTCAAGCATTGCCACATTGTGTTGGAGCTGATTGGCCTGGGTGAGAGTAGCCACGCAGGAGAGCAGTTCCTAAAGTACATCAAGCAGGAAACATCCCATTGGCTGTCAGCCTGCCGACTCCAACTAGGCAAGGTGGTCAGCAACAATGGGCGAAACATCCTGGCTGTCCCGAACCTGGGCGAAATAACATATGCTCCCTGCATGGTGTACATCATCGACCTAGTCATGCAATTCTTTTTAAATAAGTACAATGGTTTGTGCAAGGTGCTGGCAATGTCCAGGAGACATGGTGAGGAACGCTTTCCTGGACTTCCAGTGACAGATGACCTGCTGCTACAGTGCTTAATCTGCAACATTTCAACTCACTGCAATTCAGCTTTGCACATGCTTTAGCATTAGAGATGAGTGAATCATGCAAAATTTTATTTCCCGAATATTCGCCGAACTTTTCCTAAGATTCGTATATTTGACGAATAGATTTGTTGAATTTGCATACAAAATATACGTAATTATATGGCTTTTAGCGAACATTCGCGCACTAATAACGAACGTTCAGGTAAAAAGGTACACAACCTCTTTGAACACGTACTCATAATCGTACAAAGTTCATATGAAAATGACGGGCTTTGCTGGAGAGGAATGGTGGAGCAGGAGGAATGCTCTGAGTCTGTCCCCTGGCTTCATATGGATACTGTATCAGCAGATGACAGCAGATCATCCGGCTGAGACTGATATGAGCGTGCCATCCATTCCACTACCTCATCCACTTTCTTCTCCACTACAATCTTGCACCTTGGTGGGTTAGCCTGGTGGAACAACGTCCAAGTATTGAGAATACTACTAGTAGATGCTCCGCATACAGGTCCTTTGGCACTTCTGCCCTGTGCCACCTTCACATTTTTTTTACAGCTCGAGGTGTGGCTGGAACTGGACCCCTTTTGCTTATCCATTCCAGACATTTTTCAATTCACTCTGTGGCCCTGCAGCTGGTCTTTGTCCCTCTATCTTCCTGTCTCTCCCTATCTCTCCCTGTCTCTCTCTCCCTGCCTGATTAAATACTAGCCCTGAACTGGCCCTGCACTTGCCCTGTAGTATCCCTGATATGTGTAATATGGATTCCCAGAGCAATTACACCCCAATTTTCACAAAACAGGCTCAGAGTCTCAGAACTTCACACACAGTGCTTCTGCTCGTCTCAGCTGTCGCAGCAGAAGTGATGCGTCATTAGGTCAGGTGACCGCTTTCTTCCCGGGCTTTTGCACACGATAAATGAACTAACAGTAAAATTACGCAACAGTAACTTATAGAAACATAGAAACATAGAAGATTGACGGCAGAAAAAGACCACCTGGTCCATCTAGTCTGCCCTTTTATTATCCTTTTGTTTTTATCTTAGGATAGATACATGTTTATCCCAGGCATGTTTACATTCAGTTACTGTGGATTTATCAACCACCTCTGCTGGAAGTTTGTTCCAAGCTTCTACTACTCTTTCAGTGAAATAATATTTTCTAATGTTGTTCTTGATTTTTCCCCCAACTAACCTCAGATTGTGCCCCCTTGTTCTTGTGTTCTGTTTCTTATTAATAACACTTCCCTCCTGAACTTTATTCAGTCCTTTAACATATTTAAAGGTTTCAATCATGTCCCCCCTTTCTCTTCTTTCCTCCAGACTATACATATTAAGAACTCGGAGTCTTTCTTGATAAGTACTATGCTTTAGACCTCCTACCATTTTTGTAGCTCTTCTTTGGACCCGTTCTATTTTAGCAATATCCCTTTGCAGGTGAGGTCTCCAGAATTGAACACAGTATTCCAGATGTGGTCTCACTAGAGCTCTATACAGAGGGATCACAATCTCCCTCTTTCTGCTTGTTATACCTCTAGCTATGCAGCCAAGCATACGATTTGCTTTCCCTACTGCCTGGCTGCATTGGTTACTCATTTTGAGGCTGTCAGAGATGACTACCCCCAAATCCTTCTCTTCTGAGGTCTTTGTTAGCACAGAACTGCCAATACGATACTCAGATAGAGGATTTCTTCTCCCCAAGTGCATTATTTTACATTTGGAAACATTGAACTGAAGTTTCCATTGTTTTGACCACTTATCTAATAAAGATAAATCATTCTCCATATTACCGACACCTCCTGGAACATCAACCCTATTACACACTTTTGTGTCATCAGCAAACAAGCAAACCTTCCCTACCAAGCCGTCCCTTATGTAATTTACAAACAGAACAGGACCCAGAACAGATCCCTGTGGCACCCCACTTGTAACCAGCCTCTGCTCAGAATACACTCCATTAACAACAACCCTCTGGTATCTGTCCTTCAGCCAACTGCAGATCCACTGAACTATCCAGGGGTTAAGTCCAATTTTTGATAACTTCTCTATCAGCTCTTTATGGGGAACCGTATCGAAAGATTTACTGAAATCCAGGTAGGCGATATCCACAGCACCACCTTCATCCAGCACTTTAGTTACATAGTCAAAGAAATCAATGAGATTAGTCTGACATGATCGGCCCTCAGTAAAGCCATGCTGGTTTGGGTCCATCAAGTTGTTTATTGTTAGATGGTCAATTATCTTCTTTTTTAGTAGAGTCTCCATCATTTTTACCACTACAGATGTCAAGCTGACTGGCCTATAGTTACTAGCTTCTTCTCTACTACCCTTCTTGTGAATGGGTACAACATTAGCCATTCTCCAATCATCAGGAACATCTCCTGTAAGAAGGGACTGATTATATAGATCAGTCAGGGGGCCAACAATCACAGATCGGAGTTCTTTAAGAACTCTGGGGTGGATGCCATCTGGACCCATTGCCTATACGTAGTAATAGCGTATAATTTAAAGCGAATGCGTAAAAAGCCGAAGCGAATCACCTAATATTCGGATTCGCTTTGCAGCTAAAAATTTCCAAGATTCGATACGAATCAACGAATCGGCGAATAGATTCGCTCATCTCTATTTAACATCTGCATAAGCAGCAGAAAGCCATGAATGATTTTGTCATGCACCAGACAGCCTCAGCAACAGGGAGAATGTCTTGCTTTGAGGTCAGGCAGTGGTAGCCAAGATGGGTCCTGAAGCGCCACAAAGTTTGTTAGCAGGGACAACTATGGCATGAACACTTTCATCCCGCTCATATTTATCTTAGAACAGATTCTGATGTTCTGACGATGGCAGAAGAAGAACAGCTAATGTATCTTGCTGTCCGCCCTGAAGCTGTTGGTGACCCACAAGGAGAAACTGCCATAAAAGGGGAGGAGGATGAATAGCTGGCACTGTAAGAGGAGGAGTCAGAGATAGAGGAGCAAGAGGATGATGATGACGATGGCACCAGCCAGGACACCTAAGCAAACCAGAATGTTTACCTGTATGCTTGTTTGCTTACACAGATTGAGGTGTAACTTTGACATCAAGCAGTCTGATGATTACTGGATAGCCATGCATTTTGACCCTCAATGTCAAAGCAAATGGGGGAATGTTTTCCTCCAGCAGAAAGGGAGGAAAATTGCGTTATTACCAGGAAACACTGTGTACACAGCTTACCACTGCTGCCAGCATGTCTGAAAGGGAGACCCTTCACCGCCCCACACAGAATCACCCACCTCCCACCGCCACAAGCAGCACAAGCCGCAGCAACAGTAGCAGCCAGTTAATTCTCCTCAAAATGATGGAGCAGTTTTTCAACATGCCATGCGAGGCTGAGGCCAATCAGCAAGCCAAAAGCTCCCTCCTCAACACCCAGGTTCAGCCCTAGTTAATCTCTGGCACATTCCCTGATCCCTTACCCCATGGATTTCTGCACAGGTAGACTGGAATAGTGGCCCAAACTGACACAGCACGCTCTCTTTCTTTTTGCTGGCCCAGTGTCCAGTGTCATCTCTGAGAGGGTTTCAGTGCTGAAGGGGGCATGGTGACACTTAAACGGACCAAGTTGTCCTCCTCCAGTGTCCAAAACATCACTTTTCTCAAAATGAACCAAGTCTGGACTTGGGAGGAGTTGCACACTCCTCCGACTGAGGCCAATGAATAGATCTGGCCTTGCTGATGGTGATTCATCTTGCCCGGAATTGTACATAATACTCCATGTGCGGTCTGACTAGTGATTTGTAACTTGCAGGACTATGTTCTCATCACAGGCAACTATACCCCTTTTGATACACCCCATAATCATATTGGCCTTGGCAGCAGCTTCCTTAGTTTGCTGCCCACTAAAATGCCTAGGTCCTTTTCCATGTCACTGTTACCCATTGCTTTACTATTTAGGATGTACTGGTGAATGCATAACCTTACATTTGTCAGTGCAGGCAGTACTTTACCCTCTTATGGCTGGGTTTTAGCTCTGACATGCATTGTCAGCTGTGAGACCTTATATAGACAGGGAGTGTCTTTCCAAATCATGTCCAGTCTACTCCAATCAAGGTGTAGGAACATTTCAAAAATGATCATTAGAAATAGAAAACCCCCACAGCTAAATTTCATAGCAGAGGTTCTGAATACCGTAGGAGAAATATTTGTTTTTCCTTTTTAATAAATTTACAAACATTTCTAAAATGCTGTTTTCACTTTCTAATTAAAAAGGTTGTGTAGGCCATTATATATTGATGACCTGTCACCAGGCTAGATCATTAATATCTGATCGATGCAGGGTCCGACATCCTGCACCAGTCAATCAGCTGTATGAAGACAGGGGCGGATTGGCCATAGACCTTACAGGGAAATTTCCCGGTGGGCCGTTGACCAGGGGGCCGCCTGAGCCCTCCTCACAGCTGGACAGTGGAAGTTTTTGGGATGTATTTTGTGCTGCTGGCAGTATTTTGTGATGCACTGTGGTATTTGGCTCTGTTGGGAAGGTATAATGTGCCACAATATGGTATTGCTGGTCCTGCCTTCCATCAATTTGGACCCAACTACAAAACGGGGCCACTTTTAGTATTTTTTCCAGGGCCATTTTAAGTTCCCAGTCCACCCCTGTATGAAGAGGAGGCTGCACTCCATGCGAGCGCTGTTTCTTCTTCATTACATTGCCCGTCATCTTGGATGTCTCAGAGGTGCAGTGTAATGACAAGGGTAGATGATGCGTAGTGTAATGAACATCCCCTTTAAGAGAGAATGAGTACAGATAGATGGGGAAAACTTGAAATGTTAATTTTAGCACAAGTTCGCAAAATGTGAAAAAAGTGAAAAGGTCTGAAGACTTTCCCAATGCACTGTTCATCTCAGATTTTCATTTTGTTGGTGTATTTAAGTTGTTTTTTCAGTGAAATAAAAAAATAAGTGAGAAAAAAAAATCTGATTCATACATGGAGATATGCTCATTAGTTTTAGGTCTATTGATCCTTTCCATGATCAATATAGTATCTTAAAAAATGTCCATCAACCATGAACCATATATAGTCATTTCAAGTATTCTTAAAAAAGTTGTCAGATGAGAATCACTAGAACATATTTTCCTTGTTTTATAGAAAATCAGTCTTATGTAAATCATTTTCAATCATGATAAACTTACAGCTTATTCCCTTATAATAAGACTTCATTTGCACCATTAAATAAACGCACCAACACTGGATCACACCAGTCTCTTCTTGGTTGAAATGTCTTGGAATATAACGAGAACATATGAAATCAATATTATCATACTGTACATCTCAGAACGGATTACATGACTACACGCAAATCTTATTTTTTAGATTGCAACACCTTACACCCAAGACTACCGGCATTGTTATGCCTGTGAAGTTTGTTCAGTGATTCCATTGTATATTTCTATATGTCATTGATAAGCTTATACATAAATTAAATTGCCACCGTCCTGTTAAACAGAATGTGACTAGGATGAAATGGGAGGAGGGACTATTCTATTTTCAACTGTGAGTGGGGCTGTAGTATCTCATTCCTGGTTATGCTGACAGGACAAGAACATTGGGGGAACTGACCATGAGGGTAATGCTGATATATGGTCAGGTAAGTTTGTTGAAGGAGCTTCTGTTTTTAAATATAACAATTAAATATGTAACCAGAGATTGCCAATCATTTTATGAATCCACATCCATTTTTAAATGGAGGTTCCTTTTATATACAAGCAGTGTGGGACCACACTGTGAACAAATTTGACCATACTAAACTCCCAACAGCACTAGATAAGGGCTGAGGAGAGCAGTAGAAACAAATCTTTATTCTGCCAGATTCTGCTCTTGCAAGTTTCTAGGGCAGGGCTTCACTGTGAAATATTCTTTGCTCCCTGTATTGCGCTCCTTCATAGTCCCTTATCTTTGTTTTGATTGACAATTGTAGCATCCAACCAGGAAACCACAACAGCTGTCACTCAAAGCAGACTGGAGGATCTGTGAAGCATCTCAGTGCAGAGAGCAGAGAAAACTTCACAGTAAAGCCTTTCTATGGATGCTTGCAAGAGCAGAATCTGACAGAATAAAACCTAATATTCACTTTACTCCTGATAAAAGATTGACAATAGATTTGTTTGGACTGCTCTCCTCAGCCCTCACCTAGTGCTGATAGCAGTTTAGCATGGTCAGAATTGCTGATACACTCCCTGTAAGCATCTTTTTTTATCTTTTGACCAACGATGTGAAATTAATCTGTATTCATTTCTGATAAAAAAAAAACAAAAATATACATACATTACATTACATACATTTTTAGATATTACACACATTATTTTCTCTATATTCAAAGACAAAAGAGAATTCAGTCTGATGTATTTGCTTTCTCCGTAGTGGGTAAAAAGCTATTATGAATGTACAACTATATAAATATGACTCTTGTAGTGCTGTTATTGCTGTCAAATCTTTTCCGGTTATGAATTCCAGCTTTGACTTACAGTAGAGAATTATTAATTAGATTCAAGTAGTCAAGTCAGGTAACATTAGTGAATGTCTGTTGTAGAAACCCACTGCATGTCAAAGCCAACACAATGATATTGCAGACACTTTAGAATTTACATTGTCACGGGAGATTGTTTGACAACTACTTCCCTTGGTTTATAGAAAGTCAGTGTATGTAAATAAAGATGAGTGAACATGCTCGTCCGAGCTTGGTGCTCGTTCGAGCATGAGGGGATTCGCATATGCTCGCTACTCGGACGAGCATATCGCGATCCTCAAGGAAATGGCAACTTCCTCTTTCTGCATGTTAGCCGCCTTTTTTTCAGCCAATCAACATGCAGGAGAGTCTCTGGTACCTCCTAGCATCACGAGGGGCCCCTACAAGTCGATAGCAGGGATTGGCTGGCCAGATCAGATGACCTGGGAATATAAGAATCTGGTCCCGCGCTGCTCGCGTCATACGCCGTCTGCATGAGATTAGGGATAGAGCTGCTGTTTGTCAGGGAGAATGTTAGGGCCTGAATTTAGTTGTTGGTTAGGCAGGAATCATCCACAAAGAACCCAACAGCCCTTCTAAGGGCTACAAACACGTTTTTTTTTTTGGTCTCCTCCTGGCTGATGGCTGGGACTTGTAGCGCTGCTACCGCTATCTTGGCTGCACACTGTTAGGGCGTGAAATTAGAATCTGGTTAGGCAGGAATTATCCACAAAGAACCCAACAGCCTTTCTAAGGGCTACAAGCACGTTTTTTTTTTTGGTCTCCTCCTGGCTGATGGCTGGGACTTGTAGCGCTGCTACAGCTATCTTGGCTGCACACTGTTAGGGCGTGAAATTAGAATCTGGTTAGGCAGGAATTATCCACAAAGAACCCAACGCTCCTTCTAAGGGCTACAACGACATTTTTTTTGTCCTCCTCTCGGCTGGGACTTGTAGTGCAGCTACCGCCATCTTGGCTGCACACTGTGCACTGATGGCAGAAAGGGGACAGCACATGGTCCACAGAGACCCCAATGAAATTGCCCAAAGTCCTCTCAGTACTCATTTTTGCTGCTGCTGTACCTTGGCTTGCTGGGATCTGTAGTGCAGTCTAAGGAATATGTTTTGTCACTCAGTTATATAAACTACAGTCCAGTGAACAATCGTGAGGTGTGCTGTAAAGCAGCGTCAGTCTATAAAATATGTTTTTTTCACTCAATTATATAAACTAGTCCAGTGAACAATTGTGAGGTGTGTGATACACTAGCCGCAGTCTAGAAAATAATTTTTCCACTCAATTATATAAACTACAGTCCAGTGAACAATTGTGAGGTGTGCGATACACTAGCCACAGTCTAGAGAATACGTTTTTTTCACTCAATTATATTAACTACAGCCCAGTGAACAATTGTGAGGTGTGCTGTACAGCAGCGTCAGTCTATAAAATACATATTTTTTCGCAGTTATATGTATTACAGTCCAGTGAAAAATGGAGTGCTTTGCGGTAAAATAGCCGCCATATAAATACTATGTTTTTTTTCTCAGTTATATAAACTACAGTCCAGTGAACAATTGTGAGTTGTGTGATACACTAGCCGCAGTCTAGAGAATAATTTTTTTCACTCAGTTATATAAATTACAGTCCAGTGGACAATTGTGAGGTGTGTGACACACTAGCCGCAGTCTAGAGAATAATTTTTTTCACTCAATTATATAAACTACAGTCCAGTGAACAATTGAGAGGTGTGTGATACACTAGCCGCAGTCTAGAGAATAATTTTTTTCACTCAATTATATAAACTACAGTCCAGTGAACAATTGTGAGGTGTGCGATACACTAACCGCAGTCTAGAGAATATTTTTTTTTCACTCAATTATATAAACTACAGTCCAGTGAACAATTGTGAGGTGTGCGATACATTAGCCGCAGTCTAGAGAATATTTTTTTTCACTCAATTATATAAACTACAGTCCAGTGAACAATTGTGAGGTGTGTGATACACTAGCCGCAGTCTAGAGAATAATTTTTTTCACTCAATTATATAAACTACAGTCCAGTGAACAATTGTGAGGTGTGCGATACACTAGCCGCAGTCTAGAGAATACGTTTTTTTCACTCAATTATATAAACTACAGTCCAGTGAACAATTGTGAGGCGTGCTGTACAGCAGCGTCAGTCTATAAAATACGTATTTTCTCGCAGTTATATGTATTACAGTCCAGTGAAAAATGGAGTGCTTTGCGGTAAAATAGCCGCCATATAAAGACTATATTTTTTTCTCAGTTATATAAGCTACAGTCCAGTGAGCAATTGTGAGGTGTGCTGTACAGCAGCGTCAGTCTATAAAATACGTATTTTCTTGCAGTTATATGTATTACAGTCCAGTGAAAAATGGAGTGCTTTGCGGTAAAATAGCCGCCTTATAAAGACTATGTTTTTTTCTCAGTTATATAAATTACAGTCCAGTGAACAATTGTGAGGTGTGTGATACACTAGCCGCAGTCTAGAGAATAATTTTTTTCACTCAATTATATAAACTACAGTCCAGTGAACAATTGTGAGGTGTGTGATACACTAGCCGCAGTCTAGAGAATCATTTTTATCACTCAATTATATAAACTACAGTCCAGTG
This sequence comes from Rhinella marina, assembly GCA_900303285.1. Taxonomy (NCBI): domain Eukaryota; kingdom Metazoa; phylum Chordata; class Amphibia; order Anura; family Bufonidae; genus Rhinella; species Rhinella marina. The sequence continues at coordinate 84,706 of ONZH01027241.1, forward strand.
AACAATTGTGAGTTGTGTGATACACTACCCGCAGTCTAGAAAATAATTTTTTTTCACTCAATTATATAAACTACAGTCCAGTGAACAATTGTGAGGTGTGCAATACAATAGCCGCAGTCTAGAGAATATTTTTTTTTCACTCAATTATATAAACTACAGTCCAGTGAACAATTGTGAGGTGTGTGATACACTAGCCGCAGTCTAGAGAATAATTTTTTTCACTCAATTATATAAACTACAGTCCAGTGAACAATTGTGAGGTGTGCGATACACTAGCCGCAGTCTAGAGAATACATTTTTTTTCACTCCATTATATAAATTACAGTCCAGTGAACAATTGTGAGGTGTGCTGTACAGCAGTGTCAGTCTATATAATACGTATTTTCTCGCAGTTATATGTATTGCAGTCCAGTGAAAAATGGAGTGCTTTGCGGTAAAATAGCCACCATATAAAGACTATGTTTTTTTCTCAGTTATATATACTACTGTCCAGTGAACTATTGTGAGGTGTGCTGTACAGCAGCATCAGTCTATATAATATGTATTTTCTCGCAGTTATATGTATTACAGTCCAGTGAAATATGGAGTGCTTTGCGGTAAAATAGCCGCCATATAAAGACTATGGTTTTTTCTCAGTTATATAAACTAGAGTCCAGTGAACAATTGTGAGGTGTGCGATACACTAGCCGCAGTCTAGAGAATAATTTTTTCACTCAATTATATAAACTACAGTCCAGTGAACAATTGTGAGGTGTGTGATACACTAGCCGCAGTCTAGAGAATAATTTTTTTCACTCAATTATATAAACTACAGTCCAGTGAACAATTGTGAGGTGTGCGATACACTAGCCGCAGTCTAGAGAATAATTTTTTCACTCAATTATATAAACTACAGTCCAGTGAACAATTGTGAGGTGTGTGATACACTAGCCGCAGTCTAGAGAATCATTTTTTTCACTCAATTATATAAACTACAGTCCAGTGAACAATTGTGAGGTGTGCGATACACTAGTTGCAGTCTAGAGAATAATTTTTTTTCACTCAATTATATAAACTACAGTCCAGTGAACAATTGTAAGGTGTGTGATACACTAGCCGCAGTCTAGAGAATACGTTTTTATTCTCAGTTATATAAACTATAGTCCAGTGCAAAATTGAGTGGTTTGCGGTGCAATAGCTGGAGTCTAAAGACTACATTTTTTTGCCTCAGATAGTAATTTTACTTTCTACTGAATACGGTTTTGGCCTTAGATATTAACTCGACAGTTTGGTGAATATACAAAATGTTGAACCCAAGGGCAAAGGGTTGAGGACGAGGGCGTGGGCGTGGGCATTCAAGTAGTTTAGGGGGCAGAGGCCGTGGTCCTGGGCAGGGTGACACTGTACATGCTGATGAGGGAGCAGTGGAACGCTGCAGAGTTTAGCTCCCTAGCTTCATGTCGCAACTTACTGGGTCACGTGGTACACCACTATTGAAACCACAACAGTGCGAACAGGTGATGACGTGGTTAGCGGACAATGCGTCCAGTAATTTATCCACCACCCAGTCTTCCACGCAGTCCCCCCAAGCTAGCCAAGGGAGTAGACCACTGTCTCCTCCAGCTCAACCTCCTTCCCCCCAGCCTGCCCCCCCCCCCCACGGAAAGTATGGATTCAGATCTGGCATACGCACAGGAACTTTTTTGAGGACCCTACCCAGAGACACAAACCACTGCTCAACAGCAACCTGAGCAGTTGCTCTGTCCCGATGTCCAAAATTTAGAACTTTCACAGTCTGTGGGTGATGAGAGTGTGGACTTAGTGCAAGTAGTGCGTGAAGAGGTGTCGGATGATAATGATGATGATGATGATGATGAGACACGGTTGTCAGACAGTGACGTTGTTGTCAGGGCAGTAAGTCCGAGGGGGGAGAAGAGTGAGGAATCGGAGGAAGAGCTGGTGGATGATGAGGTGACTGACCCGAGCTGGCTTGGTAATCCAACTCAAGACAGTGCTTCTGAGGGGGAGGCAAGTGCAGCACCAGAACAGGTTGAAAGAGGCAGTGGGGTGGCCAGAGGGAGTAGCAGGGCCAGAGCAGGTAGATCAGCAACTGTTTCACGGAGTCAAGCTCCCATGCCTAGGCCTAGATGTTCGCAAGTCTGGAGGTTTTTTAAAGAAAGTGAGGATGATCGACGGACTGTGGTGTGCAACCTGTGCCACACCAGGATCAGAAGGGGAGCCACCACTACCAGCCTAACCACTACCAGCATGCGCAGGCATATGAGTGCTAAACACCCCACTCAGTGGAACCAAGGCCGTTCACCGCCTGCGGGTCACACCACTGACCCTTCCCCTGTATCACATGCTGGCACGGCGAGTCAACCCCCCACCCAGGACCCCGGCACGAGCGCCTCCCGCCCTACAACCACCCCTTCACCTCCACGATCCTCCACAACCTCCACCATTGTGTCCCAGTGCAGCGTTCAGCTGTCTTTGCAGCAGACATTTGAGCGCAAGCGCAAATACAATTCCAGCCACCCACATGCACAAGCCCTAAACGTCCACATCTCCAAATTGTTAAGCCTGGAGATGCTGCCCTATAGACTGGTAGAGACTGAGGCTTTCCGCAACCTGATGGCGGTGGCTGTCCCTCGGTACTTGGTCCCCAGCCGCCACTATTTTTCCCGATGTGCTGTCCCAGCCCTACACCAGCACGTGTCACAGAACATCATCCGTGCCCTGACCAACGCAGTTAGTGATGAGGTCCACCTAACCACGGACATGTGGACAAGTACTGGCGGGCAGGGACACTATATCTCCCTGACGGCACATTGGGTTAACTTGGTAGAGGCTGGGATCGAGTCTGACCCTGGGGCCACTCATGTAATGCCCACACCAAGGATTGCGGGGCCTACCTCGGTCACGGTTTCTCAGACTTATTATGCCTCTTCCTCTAACCCCTCCTCCTCCTCCTCTTCGCACAGAAACACTGAGCCAACAGGCAATGTTTCTGAGGGCCAACTGGCGCTCTATACAAACAATGTTTAAGGAGGGCCACCTACAGGCCCTCTCTCCAATAAATTTTTTAGTAGCGTCAAATACAGACACTAAAAAAACAATTTTACATGAGAGAGTGTCTCCCCGTCTGCCATCATGTTCGGTCAGGCTGTACGTAGGTACACCACCTCTGTCGTCCGCAGAAGCGGCCACTATGAGGAAGGCCTCGGCAAGAACATTCTCTTTTCAATTGAGAACAAGTGGAGACTTGTAGGAGGATGACACTGTTCTTCGGCAGTGGATTCACCTTCCCCTTTATCATTGCCAGACAACAGTTGGTGAAAAAGTAATTGGCAATGATGAAGAAAATGTAACGGTGCAGTGGACCGTCTGTGAAGCAAACCTATATATTCCCACCATGCCAGCCATGGGTTGTACATAAACTAATAATAGGATAAAAAAACAATAAGAAGACTATTTTACAGGAGGGTCAACCGCAGACACTCCAAAACAATTTTACATGAGGGAGTGTCTACCCGTCTGCCATCATGTTCGGTTAGGCTGTCAGTAGGTACACCACCTCTGTCGTCCGCAGAAGCGGCCACTATGAGAAAGGCCACGGCAAGAACATCCCCTTTTCAATTGAGAACAAGTGGAGACTTGTAGGAGGATGACACTTTTCTTCAGCAGTGGATTCACTTTCCCCTTTATCATTGCCAGACAACAGTTGGTGAAAAAGTAATTGTCAATGATGAAGAAAATGTAACGGTGCAGTGGACCGTCTGTGAAGCAAACCTATATATTCCCACCATGCCAGCTATGGGTTGTACATAAACTAATAACAGGAAAAACAAAAAAAAATATTTTACAGGAGGGTCAACTACAGATACTCCAAAACAATTTTTTAGGAGGGTCAACTTCGGACACTCCAAAACAAATTTTTGGGAGGCTCACCTACAGACATTTGACTGCAATCTCAGTCTGACCAAGGCATTGTTGGTGTCACTGCCATGCTGTGTCAGGCTAAATTTTTGGGTGCTTCACCTGCCACCTGAGTCTAACTTGGTCACTATGGGTTCACCACCATGCTGTGTCAGGCTACATTTTTGGGTGGTTCACCTGCTACCTCAATCTAACTTGGTCACTTGTTGGTGTCACTACGCTGTCACCATGCTGTGTCAGGCTTATGCCTGCGTCGTGGGGCGGGGGATAGCACAGCAGTGCCAGCATGAGCAGTGGTGTCATCTGCAGGCAGTGATGGACCTTCGTTGCACCTAGTTGGGTGCTTTCCTAACATGTGCCAGCACATGTGCCTTGCCCATCTTGGTCTGCGTCAGCACAATTGTCTTGAGGGTCACCACCAGGCTGTTGCCCGAGAATTTGGGATAATGGTGGGATTAGGCAGCCTCAGAGGCATCCATGCATGCTGCCCCTGCTGTTTCCTGTCCATTTCCGTGGTGTTTCCATCATTTTCTGAGGTTTCCAGGTTTTCATGCAACCTTCCCTATGCAGAGCCCCGGTCACCTGCAAAAAATGCTCGAGTCTCCCATTGACTTCAATGGGGTTCGTTATTCGAAACGAGCACCCGAGCATCGGGAAAATTCGATTCGAATAACGAGCACCCGAGCATTTTAGTGCTCGCTCATCTCTATATGTAAACTAGCATTACATTTGATAAACATTTGAGCCCTGCATCTCCTTCTAATATAATTAAGACAACAGGGGAGATTTATCAAACTGGTGTAAAGTAGTTCCCAAAAGCATCCAATCAGATTTAACCTTTCTTTTTTCACAGCTCCTTTGGAAAATGAAAGGTGGGATTTTATTGGTTTGCATGAGCAACTAAGCCAGTGTTACTTTACACCAGTGTGATAAATCTCTCCCAATGACATTAAATTGAAAATTAAATCCATGCATGTGCTAATGTATGAATGAACACACTTACCTGCATACATACCTCATTCCAAAGCCACCTGCCCACCTCTAAAGCTACCTGCAGAATAAAGCATAAAAGCAAAGCAGATGAGATTTTAAATTTAAGTCCTCAGTATGGCAATTTCTTCTGTGGATTTTCAATGTGGATTTCACATATTTGAATGTAGAGGGAAAATCTGTAGTGAAATCCACCATTAGGCAGGTTACAGAAAATCTGTAGATTTTGTGGCGGATTTCCTGCAGAATTATAGATTCTAGAAGTGTACCAGCTAAAGATACAGGTGCCTTTCTAATAGTGTTCCAGACTCAAATGCGTCATAACATTGTGCCTTAGGGCTCATTCAGATGACCGTATGAATGGGTCCGCATCCGTTCCGCAATTTTGTTACAGTTACGGTTATGGTTATGGCCACCCTGTAATTCAGCAGTGATGGCCATACAGTGCCTTGCGAAAGTATTCGGCCCCCTGGAACTTTTCAACCTTTTGCCACATTTCAGGCTTCAAACAAAAAGATATAACATTTTACATTTTTGGTGAAGAATCAACAACAAGTGGGTCACGATTGTGAAGTGGAACAAAAATTATTGGATCATTTAAACTTTTTTTGTAATAATAAAACTGAAAAGTGGGGCGCGCAAAATTATTCGGCCCCCTTGCATTAATACTTTGTTGCGCCACCTTTTGCTGCGATTACAACTGCAAGTCGCTTGGGGTATGTCTCTATCAGTTTTGCACATCTAGAGACTGAAATTCTTGCCCATTCTTCCTTGCAAAACAGCTCAAGCTCTTTGAGGTTGGATGGAGAGCATTTGTGAACAGCAGTTTTTAGCTCTTTTCACATATTCTCAATTGGATTCAGGTCTGGACTTTGACTTGGCATTCTAAGACTTGGATACGTTTATTTTTGACCATTCCATTGTAGATTTTGCTTTATGTTTGGGACCTAGTCTCAGGTCTTTTGCAGACACCAATAGGTTTTCATCCAGAATGGTCCTGTATTTGGCTCCATCCATCTTCCCATCAATTTTAACCATCTTCCCTGTCCCTGCTGATGAAAAGCAGGCCCAAACCATCATGCTGCCACCACCATGTTTCACAGTGGGGATGGTGTGTTCAGGGTGATGAGCTGTCTTGCTTTTACACCAAACATATCGTTTTGCATTGTTTCCAAAAAGTTCGATTTTGGTTTTATCTGACCAGAGCACCTTCTTCCACATGTTTGGTGTCTCACAGGTGGCTTGTGGCAAACGATAAATGAGCTTTTTATGGATATCTTTGAGAAATGGCTTTCTTCTTGCCACTCTTCCATAAAGGCCAGATTTGTGAAGTGTTTGACTGATTGTTGTCCTATGGACAGACTCTCCCACCTCAGCTGTAGATGTCTGCAGTTCATCCAGAGTGATCATGGGCCTCTTGGCTGCATCTCTGATCAGTCTTTTCCTTGAGATGAAAGTTTAGAGGGATGGCCTGGTCTTGGTGGATTTGCAGTGGTCTATTACTCCTTCCATTTCAATATGCTTGCACAGTGCTCCTTGGGATGTTTAAAGTTGGGAATTTTTG